>JAPDSC010082402.1:408508-446903 GCA_026290005.1 Latrodectus geometricus | reverse complement strand
TGAAAATCAAATTGAGTGAGTTAAACAATGCATTACTTTCTGAAGTTTCGGATTCAAAATACAAATACATATTAAAGTCATAGTTAAATTTTATATATAACAAAATCCTTTTTATAAGAAATGGAACTATTTTAAGCAAATGTAATAACTGATCGCAGAAAAAATTATAATAAAGTTTCACAAGAAAAGTATTTGTACCCTGACAGTTTTGTAAAAAAAACGTGGTGAAATGTTGGAAATCGATGAATGGGAGAAATTCGAAACGGCAGGAAATATCGATATTTAAAAATGTATCCTGTTGAGTTCATTTATATTCATATCTATCTGTTTTTGTCACTGAAGCTTATGTAGAATAGCGACGGGATAAGAAATTGTAAAACTAAAGCAGAAACTTCTACAACAAAGTCTGAAGTATTGGCCGAGTTCGTTAAATGCAAAGAATGTTTTACAAGAACTGGTAGAGATACGTACGCATAAAATCGAACAGATAAAAATAAATAAATAGAAGAAGATAATATTGCTTGGAAGATTTAGTTCTTTTCAGGATTTGCCAATATTTATTGTATTTGTAAGTCGAAGTTATATCTGAAGTTTTAAAGTACCGAGAATGTTTCTATGGATAGTTTTTTATTCCAACTTTAATTAAGATAAAATAGCTTTATTTTTTGTCTTTGACTTTAAAAAAAGCCTTATAATTACAGGATTGTTTAAAAAGAGACTTATTTAAAAAGTAATTAATTAAAAATCCCAAATACAGAAAATATATTTACAATTTATAAAAATTGTAAATTTTCCCCAAAGAAAATATTTTTAAACTGAAAGCTATCATAGGTATCAAATCTATTAATACTAGATTTTCCAGATTGTTTTATAAAATGTGAATTTCGCTAAAATTACTAAAAATTTATTTAATAATTATGCACGACTGTAGATTTTATTGTTAAGCTGACAGTAGATCCTGAAAAAAATCAAATTATTTTTTTGTTACAAAATATATGTATAACTAATGCAGAATAAATTTGGAATTATGTATAGAGCCAGATCATTTCCGAGGCAAAAAAATAATGATTTTACGGACATATGTATAACATTAAAATAAAATTAAATGTCTATATCTAGTTTAAAAAAAAGAGTTGAATATATGATTAGTATAGTAGTTTTATTGATATAATGTAATAGTAGAATAATATTTCTAACTTAAAAATATTTCCAGGAAACAAGTGGCAAAATCGAAAGTCATCCGCAAGTACATGCGCTATTCAGTCAATACTAAGTTACAGCTGTATTTTAGTATTGTATTATGAATTAGGGTGCAGTTTGCACCTTTAATAATATAAGTATTTTGAAACACCGAAATCATTTAGTATATGTATTAAAACAAATATGTATTGCATTATTTTCAATACGTTAATATGTGTCACAAAGAGAAAGCTGAAACACAATGATTTAGAAAGAATATGTACAGTGTTCTTTCTAAAGTAATGTAAAAATATTAAGTACAGCGTCATGATCAGATGCTATTTTTATTAACAAAAGATGATACAACAAGAAGACTATAATTAAAAGTATTTGAAGCATTCAGCTAAATATCTATTTTTGTCATTTACCGGATTTACAAAAGTTAAACAATGTATTTATTTTCTTAAAATATATTCACAGTTATTATTTCCTTAAGATGTTTATATAAGTTTATACTAAATAAAATCAATAATTTTACCCTTACATAATATTTTAAAATTAAAGTTATCCTTAAGTTAATTAGAAAAATAATTATAATTGATTTCTGAAATGGTACAATCCTCATATTGCATAACCATTGTAAGTATTTCTTTTTTAATTTGAATATACACTTAAAATTATGAACAGATTTGGTTGTCTTTTGAAGTTGCCATCTTTTGTATTCTAAAGATGACGAATTTAACTCATTATTTAGACATATGTTCAGTTTTAAAACATTAATTTTAAAATCTTGGACACTTAAAAGAGATATCCTGTTTATAAATTAGAAATAAGAAATAAATAATGTTGGAAACTATGAAAGAGAATTTTAATTCAATTATTATAAATCAAATAATTTGGATGAATACGGAAATCGAATACAATTTTTGGTACATAGTTAAAATTAATTGCAAAAATTATTAATTATATACTAAACATTAAACTAAAGAGATAATTGATATACTTGATTAAATTTTTTTTCTTTTATCAAAAGACATGACAAATAAATAAACTATTTAAATGTATGTAGATGTATGCATAGATTAAAAATATATGGACAGTAAAAATCCATTAATTATTCCTAAATTAATTACTAAATTAACAAATAAAATAATTTCATTGTTAAAAATTTAGATTCAACTTTGAATCCACTAAGCATTTAAATCTAATATTATAAAACATTATTACGACTATAACCAATTGCGTTTATTGATTATTTGATTTTCTTAATTTTAAGAAGGAGATTAAGAAAAATATTTGCTTATATTTTGATGAAATGAAAAGATCAACTACGATTTATATAAAAGTCTTAATGACTAATTTTAGTTTTACAGCAAACATTTTACATTCCTTTTATATTTGAACTCCAACTAAAATATTACTTCTTTATATATTTCCTTTATTGCTACTGAAATTAAGTATTTCAAGATAAAAGAATAGTAAACCTGTAGTTAAAATTCTAAACTTCTATGCCTGTAACCAATAATTATTTACAGTTTAAGACAGTACTTGATGGAAGATTTACCTAATCACATTAAGTAATATTTCATTGAGACATATATTCAGTATTCAATTCTGAAATAGAAGCATCTCGTAAAACGAGCTGGATTTCTCCAATTTCACAAACTATGCTCTTTGATGTACTGAATACATGTTTTAAAGATTTGTTTATTTCGTGAGAGATTTTTACTAAGATGCGCGTAATTAAATAAAATAAACGCATATAATCATATCTGTATTCCAATTCTCTTCAAAATCTCACCATTGTGACGAAATCCAGAAATTACCAAGAAACGACCAAAAAATTTCTCAAATATTTCATCAAATTTTCTCTCTTAAGCATTTAATTAAAGCAGCAATCTTCTTCTTACAGGATACAAAACTGACATTCTAATTTACTTACAGTTGGCAGTATTTGGGAATGGTATTAATCAGCATGGAAGAGGGGAGGGAGGAAGAAAAATTGTGCAGAATCCGTTTCGGAAGAGCCCCGTTCGTCGGACGTCTGAATTTACTTAATTAATTATATATTTACAACATCCTCGTACTCCAATTAATCAAAGACGAAAGGGTGGAGTAGACACTGGCGACGGGGTCTGAGGGGTTATATAACTTTACACTAGGAACTAATCTTATTTTCCTGCCGTATTTTACCTTTAATTAATTGCAGTTTGGGAAAGTGAATAACAGATCACACTCGAAGGCATTGGTTTTGTTCCTGGAAATACAACAGCGAGGCAAACTGAAGCACTATTTGAATGGGAGCAGAAAAGCAACTTCGTCTGCGGTTGACTGCTATGCACTTAGGATTGTTGGCAAACATGAAACTTTTTTAGCGAATTAGCTTAAGGAGGAGAGCTTCTCTTCTAGTGTTCAGGAGAGCGAATGAAGCGTCCATACGTTTTTAAAATAAAGCTCATTCAATTATTCGGTAAATTTTAATCTTAAAGAAAGATAAAATTTATTGCGTAACATATTATTAAAATAAAAATATACATCATAATATAAATATTTTTCTTATTAAATATAAATTGATAGAACTTCGTTCCTCGAATTTAATAAATTTCCTAATTTTAATGATTTGATTAAAGTTTGAGATAAGATAAGTGTATCTTTATCAATAGTTTATACATTCTTGATCTTATTAATATATATCATAGAATCTATGATATAATGCACTTTTGCATACGATAAGAATAATAATTATTTATTAAGAAATTTTAGGCTATTATTTTTTGTTTAAAAAATATTTACAGTAAAACACTATAAAAATGAGTCCAAAAATTAAAAAATAAAACTGCGTAGAAATTACTGACTCCAAAGATATTGATTATTATATCTAAGCACTCACAGATTTATAGATGTGATTAAAACCTACAACGAAACTACAAACATAATTTATACAGTAATTTATTTTTTGTATTGAGCAATTAATCAGTTAAGTTAGTTGCAAAATTGGTTCAATCATTTATAATTAAATTTAAATGTCAGATAATTTATTTTTAATGTGGCTAAATATATCCTATCATATATAAGTATTTATTATTCAGAAGATAATTCAATAAGAAACTGAAGTTATAACTTAAAGTTGTATTTTATCATTTTATGCTGAAATATAATGAGTAAATATTTCTAAAAAAGATGGTATCGAAATTTTAATAAGCTCGTAGGCAATAAAATTTTAATTAAGGTTTACATAAAAAAGCTTATAAGTTTTTTTATTCTAAGCATTGTCATAATAATGATAAAAAATCCGATTAAATTCATAGTAAAAAATTTAACAAACTATTCCATTAATAGGAAAATTTTTAAAAACTTTATATACATATCATTATGAATTAAATTGGATAAAATAATTGACTAGCAAAGTAAATACTTTTAAAATTATAAATCACATTTTGTATGTTGTCTAATATAATGATTTTTGATGAGAATATTTTACCTAAAATAAATATTTTAATGGTTTGCAATAGCATCGAAATGAGCCGCTGTTCCTTAGAATGAAGAACCACCGTTGTTTAGTGACATAAATTTCCACTATGAAAACTGTGTTTTTTTTAAAAAAAAAAAAAAACTTAAATATACACATACTTTTTTCATTATATTTGGTAAATTTATATAATTTGATTGAGAGATTAGCACTGAAATGCATTTTAAGAAGAGTTTGCAATTTAATATTTATTTTTATTCATTCATTTGTGTTTGAAATACACATTCTTAATTTTAGTTACTAAATGGAAACATAAAATCCCATCTTGCATTATATAATCAATGAAAATTGAAATGACAACTAATTCACAAATCCGATAACATCCTAAAAATTATCTTCTCATAAACTATGCAGGTGTTAGAAAGTCTCAGGGGTTAAGAGTGAAGTTTGTGTTAAATTATTTTGTCAGTTATCATTCATTTTGTAATTACTAATGATATTAAAGAGAACTAACCTTGTTCGTCAAGAGAAATTTATTAAGAAATATTATAATTTTGTTTTATAATTTTGCTGGGAACATGGAAAGGGTAATGTACATTCCTGGAAATGCTATAGTTTAAATTACTTTAAAGTGTGAAATTATATTATATTGATAGCTGACACTATATTGTTACATAATGATTTCTATTCGTACTTCCGTCCTTTTCTATTAATTGATAAATTATCTTCACAATTATAGATATAAATATGTTTGAATTAATAATTACAATTAATAGTTTGCTACATCATGTTATTATTTTGTTAAAAATCACATAAGCAAGATCTAATTGAATTACAAAAAAATTATTTCTCAAAAACTAGATTTGACTGAAAAAACAACCATGTGAAGTGCTTTAGTTAAAATGATTGCTAGAAATTTGATCCCAATTTATAATAAATTTTGTAACACTATATTGTGGGTTTATTTTTCATAATATTTGTCTACTTAATCTTATAAAATAGGTAGGTAATTCCTAAAAATAAGTGGAATTAATCATAGAAACTAATTTGAAAATAAGTTGTTTCTTATAAATACTTGTTGGTCGTAATTGGTTGAAATTAATTTCTAATGAATACTTCTTTCAATGAAAAAATTATGTTGCAATGATTATTATTATAAAAGTCTCATATTGAAGTGAAAATATTTTAATAGTAATCCAACCCAAAAGAGATATTGGGCTTACATATTATTAAATTCTGCTTTTTAGTGTGATAGAAAATTTCCATATAATTAAAAATATTATATATGATATTCAGTCAGCAAATATTTTACACGAGTAAAAAAACAATTAAAAATCGCTTTGTAATAGTTATGGGATTTGAACAACTAATATCTCAAGGTTATCTTGAAAAGATGGAAAAAAAAATTGGTTAAAAAAGGAAGATTCGTACATTATGTTTTCAGTGTCCAGCGAGGCATGAAAAACTAAAACAAAAGCGTTTAGTAGAAAAGAACACGCTGGAGGAATAATGTATAAGTGAGCGAGTGGTCCGGAATAAGTTAAGAAGCATGGAACTACAGCTGCTGCAAAAGGAATAAATCGCCAACCTTGCGCTAGGTCATTGATTTTCTTGCTGTCCTGATATGCCAACGGCGTCTGTTACCACTCGTTCCGATTCACTGACCGCAGTACACTGTTTCTCTTTCGCTGTTGGCCTCTTGACCCACCCTGTGATTAAAAACTTGGTCGCAGGTTTCGTTTTCTCCCTCATCGTGTAAATGCTGGTGTTTCCAGCGTGTAAAAATGTTGTTTTCTGTGGTTTTAGGATTGTATGATTTAAGGAATTTCTTCTGTATATTTAAAGATTAGGAGAACAGATGTCAGCAAATTGTTTTTAAGATGTGAAATATTTTAACATTATGGAAAACGAATTCATCATTCTGGCATGGTGTATTTTGGAATTAAATAATTTTTTTGCATAAAATACTATTCATGCATAATTACATTACTTGTATTAGCAATTATATTAAAAACTGTTTGAATATTTTCCATCAAAGACGATTACATTTTTCTAAATTTATTACCTTATAAAAAGTAGTTTACACAGAGTACAGTTATGATAAACTGTGTGATCATTGCTTTTATTTACATTTTATACGTTCCGTCGTTTTAATATAATTGATTTTTAAATGAGTTAAAAATTGAAATCCATGAATAGAAAGGAATTAATGTCATGGAAACAATATTGGAATATACCAAAAACCTTTATATTATAAAAATTTCATTTTTTTTTAAATTTTAAGAAATAAAAATCATGTTTTTCCTTTTTGAAATGACTAATAATAAAAAAAACTTACAAATATATATATAATATACATATTTATAGATAAATAACTAAAATTTATTAAGTCATCTTTTTCAAGGTACATTATAGGATATGCCATATAAAATTATCGATATTTTTTGTAACTGACAATTCAATAAAAGAGATATTAAACATCATTAGAGAAAATTACTAAGAATAAAATTAACTGAATTTTTTGTATTACTAAGTAGATGAATATTAACATTAACTTGGCATATACAATTACATAATAAATATAATACAATATTAAGTAAAAGAAATATCACAGAGATATCTAGTCTTTCCTAAATAGCATAAACACGACAAATTCTTAATGAATAAATAAAAAATTGTATCCATTGTTTTAATGAAGTCCCTTGAAGAAACATAGGAAAAATAAATAGAAATTAAAATTTCTCCCTTATTGTGGCTTGTTTCAAAATGCATAATACGTAGTGATGTGCAAGAAGGTAATTACACTGAAATTGTTTTAACAATACTTACTTGTTATGTTGTAAGTTGTAATTTATACATTTGCATTTTAAATCAATAATATTATAAGAAAAATTTGTATATCTATTTCCAATATTCATTAAATTATAAAGAATTTTAATCAACAATGAAAAAAATAAATATAGTGAAATTATGGTTTGAGATCCTTTTGTAGAAAAGTTCCAAGTTCAAATAATTAAAAATAAATTTTAAAAAAATACACGTAGTGATGTGCAAGAAGAATCTACAAAATTCATTAATACAATTTAACTAATTTTTCATTTTTTAAGAAAATTATATTTCTTAATTTATTAACAATATTATATCTAATAAATCCGGCATAGAAAATCTGAAATCCAAATATGTGAAAGATATCATTGTAAAATTTTTGCATACTATGTGAAGTAAAACTTCGGAAGACGTCTGATATCAAACAATTTGATAATCCGAAATCTTCAAAGAAATTCATAAATTATTGATAATACTTCTGAACTACGTGTCTTTCATGGGATAGAGGCGAATAAACCTTGTCATGTTATCAGTAACATATAATTTTTTATTTAATTTGAAACTTGTAACAAAGAGTCCTAGGTGATTAAGATGAGTTACTGCAAATGACTCTAATACACAATAAATTCTAAATTTATTGTTTCTTTGTTTCCAAACTTATATTTGGTCATTTCAGTATTAGATTTGCAGACAATATATCCTTAAATACATTAGTTAATTTTTGTACTGTTTCTTCCCACTTTTTAGCTGGAACAAGTGTGTATCCAAAGTGTAATTGTTGCAATAGAATATCAATTTTTGGTAAGGGAAACTTACATTTTATGGTCTGGCTGTTAAGACGTCTGTAGCCAACCACATGTTTAACCTCACAAGTTTTCTTTATTTGTGTGTCAGAACTTGCATTGGTAATTTTTTTCCAATGCAATTCCATTTTTAGCCCACTTATCTAAGATTTCTTAAACAATCTTCTTTGTCTTTTCAAAGTCATTCGTTTTCTATTGTTTTATAGATAAAGACTTTAACCATACAACTTCTTTATTATCCATTTCTATTAAGTTACCGATTAAGTTATTGCATTCTAGCTTAGAAATACTCATAGCAAAACAGTCTCTATACTCATTAAATACTAAAACTAATTCTATGTTCCATTCATTTACAACAATAGAATCAATCTAAATTTCACTTAATTTTACACATGTTTTTACTTTTATATTACCACAATTCAAAAAGAATTAGGTTGTTATGTTTAAATTCAACACATTTGAATTCAATTCAGTAGGTAAGCTTTGTTTATCAAAACTATATAATTCATTGACAGCAGCTTCGAATTTCAATTTAATTTTCTCAGAAATTATTTCTTCATAAGACAACATGAATTGTTTCTACCAATTAAAGCTTGTACTTCACTATAATTATTAAGTTTTGTCTTTTCAAATATAATGCATTCTCTTAGGTATTTTCATTATGAGTAACAGATAAACCTTTATCGGTTGAAAAATGATTTTAAACTTTTGAAAAAGAGTTTTTGGCTATCTGATTTATTTTGTTGCATTGTAGGCATGTTTCGTTTTTTGCAATAGATAGTTTTTAGAAATAAGTAAAAAATTGTTGCAGTGTAAGCATTTTCGTTTAACTTTTTTATTATTCTCTGATGCAATATATTATTTTGTTAATTGTAATTAAATAATCTTTGAAGGAGTTTCCTTTACCGAAAAATCCTTCCTTTCGTGGTTGTATATTGTTGAAGTTAGATCTTAAGGTATCATAATCCTCCAGTTTTCATTAAATCTGATATCAGTTCTGCAGCCAGTATCAGTTCTTGTTCAGATCAGTAGTTATGATATCATAAACATCCAGTAATTCGAATCATCTGGATCAATCAACTTAGAATAATCACCAATAAGTTGACCTTTTACTTCTTGAGACACTATGTTTTATCTGATTTTTAATTATTTATATACCTCAACCTTTTAAAAAGTCTCATAAGTTCTACATCAATTCATTAAAAAAAACATTGTTTTTAAATATGCAACATATTTCCATATACTTCTCACATTTTGTTAGACCTGAAAAAATTTGGGAAAATATTTCTAGAATCTATTTATACTGCTTTAATAAATCTGTTTAACTCCTTTATAATGGTTTAGAAATTATTCTGTTTCTCTGGTGATTAATTGAGCTACTTCTTAAGGAAGTAAACTAAGCCAATAACTAACCCAGATATTATCATTTACATCTGATTTCTTGGCAAACTGTTCAAGTAGAATTAAATAAAAACTAATATATTTTTATCGGCATTAAACTTTTAAGTCAAATGATGTTCTAGTTTTCATTTTATTTGTGTACAATAACAATTTTGATTTGTTGCCGAATTAGTTAAATTACTTTCTAATTCAATATGTAAATTTTTTTATTCAATATGTACTTTTTGTAATTCAAATTTTCTCTCTCTTTCTCCTTTTCTTACATCAATTATATCTTGACATCAAAGTTTCTAAATTTTTTCTTGGCGGTTACCTTTTACAGTTTCTTTTTTTTCTTTCTTTCACTTACTATTTTGAACTTTCTTCTGACACATACTCTTTACTCACCAAAATTATTTTATTTAAATCACCTATTTTAAGACTTTCACTTATATTGTCGCCTGATTCTTCCTAGAATATTTAAATGACATTTTCTTCTATTGGCGAAAAAATCCCACTACTCTTTATATGCTTCTTTTGTAATTAAATTAATATGAATAAATCATTTGTAAAGAATAAGGAAGTATTTATTGATAAAGTAAGCGCGTACTTTCAACTTACTGCGTTTGCTTACCTTTTGTATGGACGTTTTTCTAATAAAAATTTTTATAGCAAAAAAAAAAAAAAAAAAAGAAAAAAAAAGCGATTTTTGTTGCCATTTCTTATCTATAATATATGCACTTACATTTACGGAAAATGCTTACTTTAGCATAATTGGCAACGTATATTAGGTACATTTCTCATGAAATTTTTATGAGCTACAGTACGCGTGTTTTGACATTCGAATGCACTTACATTTCTATGCTTTAGTGATTGATTAAAACAAAAGTATAGAAATGTATACAGCAAAAAATCTAAGCATTTCGATATTCTCTTTTTCAAACATCATTACTGTATAAATTATTTGTTAAAACTTTGTTTTTATTTTAATTTGATTTATAATAATTTGATCCTAAATTTAATTTTTTCTCTATAAAGGCATTTTCAATTAAACAATGTCAATGATATATATGTGAAAAGTACAGGCTTAAAAAATTATAATTTGTAAATTATCTAATTGCCATTAAGAAAATGATTTATTGGAAAATATTCCACTAAAGCTTTGATAACTTTTATTCGAAACTGAGTTTTCTTTTACTTAATATTATGCAATCTATATGCTTTAATTTTAAATATTCTGTTAAAATTTTGTTACACTAAAGAGTAGTAAGGTAACTTTTAACATTAAATAAAAGTTTATTATTGATTACATTTCTTTTGATTAAAATAAAAATCAAGGAAATTTACAATACTCTATTTTTTTAAAGAAAGGTTTTATGTTTTCGAAAGAACTTTTTTTTCGAAACACTTTTTTAGAGCACAGAACTGTATTGGAGAAATCAATTGCCTTTTGACACATATGATTAAATATTTATCATCTGAAGACACGCATCTTAAATGCTCAGAAATAAATAATTTACTGCAGCATAGTAAAGTAATTAAAATGGGTTCCAAAATATTTATTCAACGAATTTTTTTGAATTTTGTTATTTCATTTTTGACGATAAAAATTACAAAAATATTTCAGAAGAGTAAAGAAAACATTGAATGTGGCAATTTATTTTTCTATTTTGATTTATAAATTAATAGTATATTTTTATCATATAATAGAAATTTGAAACTCAACTCTATTAAACGATGTTAAAATTTCGATTTCAAATAAAATTTCAGTAGAGTATGCCAATTATAATCATGTTAATTCAATTGTACGATAAAGCAAATGTACAATTGTTAAAATAGTGTGTTAAGGCATATTTAAGCTATTATAATGTATAACATATTTTTTTAATTCGCATAATGGGCATAATAACCTTTATTTCTTTATAATTCACATTAACATATTTCTTTTTAACAAATTATAGATTCTTGGTAAGTTTTTTTTGTTTTTATTTTTTATTTCAGGATTATTTTACATAATAATCATTAGATCTGAAGGAATTTTTTGTATCCAAAGAATTGGGAGAGAAGGTAAATATTTTTGAGAGATAATAAAATATGAATAAACAAATAAGTGACAGCATTTATTTTGTTTTCTATCGTAATTTTTTCTTTTCATGTCTGAGTCACAAAGATAAATTATTCCATTTTAATCCTATCTTTTCGTCTCTTTTGTTTCTTCATAAAATTCTTCTATTACGCTCTCCAAATTAATAACTTTGTAATTGAAAAATCATGATTTATTCTGCTTGTAATAATGACCAATCAGACAAAAATTGCGAGAAGAAATTTTTTGGAAGTAAATTATTATCTTTTCTACCCCCACCCCTTCCCCATCAGTGCATCATAGATAAGATCGGATGGTGCATAGAAAAAAGTAATAATAATAAAAAATTCGCTCGTGACCATAAATTTATTGCTTCCATCCGTTCATGCATAATGTAAAAGGCATCAGAAATAATAACATTAAAAAATGCGTTTTGGAGATGCAAAATGAAGGGAAAAATATTGATTTAGCAATCGTTCTTTTGAGATGCACTTGTTTACCAAAAAATGATGATCGCAAATATTGGTATGGCAGATAAAATCAATTTTCTTTTATATTTCAAAAGAAATTTTCGTCAAAATGATTTTCTATTTTACTTCAATGTATTGAAGCCATTTATAAATATTGAAAAGACGAGTTTGATAGCTTAATTAACCTTAATTTTAACAATAATTGAAATGAAAAAAATAAATAATAAAATTCTTGTCATAAAAACTTGCAATATTTTTAAATTATATTTAAGTAAAAAAGGAGTTTAGAGTAAACCTTGTGATACTTCTAATTAATAATCAAATATGAATATTAAATTCATCTGAATTTTCATTTTGACAAATAATGCTGAATGATTAGCATAATATAATTTCTAAAAAACTAGAAATCTCGTTATTTATAATGCGTATTTAATAAAATAAATTTTAAATAATTTAAATTTTTTTAAATATTTGATTTTTAAATCAAATTTATTTAAAATATTTGGAATAAATTTGATAAAAATTTAATAAATTAATTCAAATTTTTTAAATATTTGATTTTTTAAAAATAAATTAAAATAGTTAAAATTTTATAAATATTAGATTGACCTGTGGAGAAGGATTGTCATTCTAAAACTTTTTATTATGATTTATGCTACTAGTTCTAATGGTAATAGGCTATTATTAAAAAAAAATTATTTATGAAATATATTTGTTTTGACTTTTATTTTAAATATTCTTTCACTCTCACTTTTTCCCTCTTTATCCTTGCAATATTTGTTTTTATTGATATGTTATTTTATAACATTAAATAGAATTGTTTCTGCGTCTTCTGATACTACGCTGGAAAACAAATATTAAAAAAATCGCAAAGGTAATTTTATTAACAATGCTTATTTGAATGAGAATCCAGAAAATATTTGGTGCAGCCTAATTTACAGTTCTGGACCGGAAATTCTCCACTGATAACCAGTACTTCTGAGTATTAACTTTTTTACAGTTAATTTATTAATTTTTATAAATCATAGATGATTCTATTAAAAGCTGATTGAATTTTTGGATTTTACTGTCTTTTTTCATATTCACTAAGCATTAAATTACTAGATTAACGAACTAATCACTTGTTTCTTATTGAACTTTAGTTAGATTAATAAATACCTATAATGTGAAATGAATAAGATCAAACTTATTAGTTATTTCACCACCAATAATTCATTTTGGAAACTAACACCGAAATTTGGTTTACTTAGCTCCCATAATATCTAGTATTTAAGATACAATAGAACAAAATTTCAATAGAAATAGAACATTCAACAAAATTTCAATAGAAATAGAACAAAATTTCAATCAAAATAGAAGTCGCAGCATATTGGAAAATAATAGCATCCATATTTTATGAATTAAAAATTATTCTAATCACCTAAGAAATATATGTATAAGTGACTTATAAAAAACTTTAATCTAAGTTAGTTTTAACAGACCAAAAATTCAGAGTAAAGATTTTTTTGCAAGAGTTAAAACTGTAAGATAAAAGAAAAATTCTCAGTTATTTGAAAAAGTGAGAAATTAATCTCATGGAAATTTTGAAAATATTTTAAATTCAAACTAAATGAAATAATTCAATTTAGCATTTTTTTAACTACTAGTTATGATAAACTAGAAATATTTTCGCTTATTGTACCTTAATTTCAATGAAATCTTGTTTCTTATCTTCACCATGAATTATTTCGTTTCATAATTTTCAGTTTCAAATAGGAAAATAAAATTAATGAATTACAGTTTATTTAGTGTTTGGTAAATTTCAAAACTTAGAAGAGATAAAAGTAGATTTTAATGAAAGAATCTAATCAAGTTTTCGAAAAGGTATATCCAAAAGAATTTAATACGTTTTACAAAAATAAATATGTACTTTTTTACAAAATAAATATGTACTTTGGAATTCATCAGCCCACGTAAGTTTCAAGAAAAAAATGAATAGCTCATTTGTGTCAGCAGAATATGATGGCTGCATATTTATCATAATGGTTTATTTACTATGATAATATGAGTTGCAGTTTTTTTCAAATTGATAATGATCCTAATATTAATTAATTTCACCGAAAATTAATAAAAACATTTCTCAAAATTGTATTTATAAATCTATTAATAGAGTAGAAATCAAAAACATTAATCATTTATTTTTTCTTGAGAGAAAAGTTTCTAGATTATGTTCCAAATTCTCATTATGTGGTTTTTTAGAAACATTTTAACTTTTAATAAACGTTGATGATTGTTTTTGATTAGTAGTTGAAAATATTTGAGTATAAAAAAAAGTATTAGTACTATACGTTCATTAGAATTGAATTGATATTTTTAATCAATTAGTTTTTCATGCAATTTTAGGAAAAAATAATACATTTTAAATGCAATTTTATAAGGAATTAGGATAAAGTGTAATATTAACTCATTTGCCTGTGTCTAACAAGGGTGAAAGTTATCGGAAAATTTGCTCATACCCGTGTCTCATACGAGCGCTTCTCTGTCTTGTGTTAATTAATTTTTAATTCTCACCTGGGGATCCATTCCAGTGAAAATAGATGGACTAGATTATAATTAAACTTATTTAACATAAATAATATTTTGAGCAGTTTTTTTAAAAAAATAAATGAAGCTTTATCTGGTTAAACATTATATTAAAAAGCATGCATCTTCATTGTTTTCTAAATCAAAACAGATCGAGGAATAACAGAACTATCAAAATGCTGATGTGATAGATTGTTAATTTTCTTAGAAAATGATAATGAGGGAATTTGTAGAGATTTTTAAAAATTAAATGCAATATGAATCATTGATTGATATCCATTTTGACATATCATGATTTCTCCCATCGTCTTTGTGCCATCACCATTTTTCATTAAAATTGATTTCATTATAACATATCCTCAAATCATAGGAAATTTTTTTATATATCTAAAACAGGTCTCATGACTCCTATCAAAACTGAATACACAAACAGGAATTGTGAATTAAGAAATATAGCACAATTTTTTTATCGTTTTATATTTCAGATTTTGATGAGAATAAAAAAGATTGCTTATAATCCAATAACTAAATCTTGAATGAAACTAATTTTGACTGCCTGATTTAATTCAGACACATACCAGTCTAATTTAAATAAAGTTTTAAAAATTAGAAATCAATTTATGAAAAATTAATCTTGATAAGTGCATATTCAATGTGATCTCAGAAGACTGATTGGTTAAGATGTTCGATCTCGTAAATGAATCCCGATATAACCAAGGATCCATTGTATTGACTAATGGCGGTCAATGCACATAAAATATGTTGTGGTCACAATGTTCTCCATGTAAAATGATATATATAGAGATGGCTTAGATAATCCATTTTGGCATTTTAGAAGTCGTAACACTTTACAGAACAATTATTTTGAATTAGTGTAGTTCCAATTTTCAATAAATTTCTTGGTATTCTCTCTCCAAAAGTTTCAATTATATAACTAATTATATTCTACAAAAATTGAATTAATAGCTTAAGTTATTTTTTAAATAACATGCCAATAATTGCAAACTATCAGCCAATCTTTAGTTGTACTTAAAGAAGAAACTAAGAGCTTCATTTGCAGAAATGGTTCAATGTCTACACAATGAATACGACAATTATTAGGGATTTTTGTTGATGGAACACTTGATTATTTTAATCACTATTTCTATTAAATATTTTAACTAAATATAAAAACAAAAAAAAATTGTAATAATAAGTCAAGTTGAAAGGAAAATAACATGGCACAATTAGAAAATAAATATTAAAATTAATTATTTGTATGATATAAACCAATTATACACACACATACACACACACAAATAATAAACCATTATTAATATAAATAAAACAACCAACTTGCAATTTATAAATAAATCATTTTATGAATAAAGATAAATTTAAAAAAATATTTTTCTATTATTATTAATGAGTACTCTTTGACAAATTTTACATTCAATTGGTATTTTTTACTGATAAAAAAGAATGATGTTTGTTATTTTAAATGTAATTTATATTATTTCATAATATGAAACAGTAAATTGACAAATTTATTGAATATTATTCTATGCAAAGATTTTTCTTCTCCCAAATCCGATTATAATATTACCACAATTTAAAAGTTTTAAGGAAAGATTTTCGAAAGTTTAGTTAATAGGCATATTATATTTAAACGAGTTTATACGAGTACATCTTCTACTCATCTCCGAGAGAGATTGTTAAAAGAATATTTCTGAAAGTTTAAATGTGGAGGAAGTTTTTTTTTTCTTTTTTTTTTCCAATTTATTCGGAAAATTTTCTTCCTTCTCAATCTTTACATTCATTACTAACCCATACGAAAATCACTTTCAGTTCTAGTTTGTTTCAACGTACTAAAAAAAGCATTTCAAAACCTTCAAGAGTTTAAAACCTTCATCTCCACAAAAATTGAAAAAAAAATTAACTTTATAACGGAATGAGACTCAGATACTAGTTCGAGGATTATACTCCAAAAATATGAATTTTTCTTTTTTATGCCACTTTTTTATTCAGAAATTACGCAAAGGAAATTTCTTTACAGAAATACAATGACTGCTGCCATTTCCGAACAAAAGAAGAGAAATTTCAAAAAATCTTGAGATACTAAGCTGAATATTATTATCGTTACGGTTTTCTATTTGCTATTATTACTCATACGATGTACGCCGGGCTGCTTTATTTCTTGTTCAGTTTTTTTTCTCCTATACTCAATTTTCTCTGGCTTCGAATGTAAATATTTTGAATATTTGAGGTGCTTTCGGAATATATTTTTTATTAAATCGGAAAATGGTAGTCATACCCAGATTTGAAAGTGATTTCCTTTCTGTATGTCTTTGAAATGCAAATAATTCTGTTAATTTTTCTTACATACTATATATCTACTAAAGTTCATTTTGTTTTACTTGCATAAAAAATATTTTTTTAGATGTGCAGACGATTAAAAGGGACATTTATTTTCTTAATTAAAGAGAACTAATGAAATTAATTTTAAGCGAATAGTTTCAGCTTATTAATTTTTGAAATAAATAAGTTCTTAGAATATTTATTTCGTAAAAAATATTTGTTATTTCATGTTTTGGATATATTATACAAAATATTGCGAAATGTTTTCGAATTATGTGTTATATTATTACGAGATATCATTTAGAATAAAGAAGCATACTGCACCATTTTAGTGAGTTGTCATGCAACTCCTGTGTAATTAAAAAACAACACAATGCAAAAATTTTAAATACCCTTTTGTTTGAAATTTTGTGTGAAACTTAAATCAATCCATATTAAATTTATTTTAGATAAAATGTTTTTAATCATAAGTAATATAGCTATTTTCTATCCTAGTTACCCGTCATCAATATTTAATATTTAGGGCTGTCCAAAAGGAGAAATTTTAATATCAAATGTTTAACGATTTTGCAACATAATAATATCAATATTTCCTTTCATATTTATCATACAAACACATAACATTTAATGCAAATGTTTCATTTCTCAACTGTGGAATATTCAAATCTGATGCTAATTAAGAATCCTTTAAGAGTAGGCAGTGGGCCAAGAAAGAAGAATCTTGGTATGTACGAAGGATTAGAAACACTATGCCAGTTCTCCTCAATTAGCTAATAAAAAAATTGTTTCAGTGATAGCGAATGTCTTACTTTATCACTCGTCCATTCTTCGAAGTTTACAAAGGAAAAGTATACATTGGGTAATGAAGTATCCAGTAGTAAGTTACAAATTACTGACATAAAGAGGAACATAGCATCACAAAAACGGAAATGAACAATAAAATTTTCGATAACATATAGCAATTGAAGAAATATTTAAATTACTAAATTTAATTTTTTTACTAAATTAATGGATACTCGATTGATATATATTGTTTATGTATGATTGAATTGTTCATTAGTTATTTCCAACTGGAGGAGGAGAAGAAAATTAACTTATTATTCATTTCATGATATACTCGTTGACAGTAAGTTAATAGAATATGTTGATCAATTCATTTGTGAGTAAAAGGTAGGAATCGGTAGGCAAGCGTGCAAGTCAATGTCTTAAGAAACGCATTCTGTGGCTCATACAAAGCTTAAGATGTTGAATAGATGGAATCTCTCTGAAGATGATCTTATATGGTTGCTGGTTGTGATGGGGCAATCTGTGAATTAGTGCACAAAAGAACATTTTTTAGTTCATGAACATAAGACAGTTTCACTTCCTATAATGTGATGTGAATGGATCGTGCTAGGAAATTTAAAAATTCAGGGAGTACAAAGGGGGGAAATCTTTATTCGAGTTTCTAAAGGAATAGTGAAATTGTAAGTTCACAATACCCTTCATGACCCAGTAATTACCTAAATGTCTTAATTAAAATATTCTTAAGGTTTCATTATTAGATGTGTTACAAAATATTGATTGTGTATATTTATATGAACGAACATTTAGTACATAGATTTTTCATCATACACACGTTATCAGATCTCTATCATAAGAACGAGCAGCCGAATGAAATAGTGTTTAAGCATAGACAATTAAATTTAGAGTCATAAGATTCATCTTCAAGAAATTTTAAATCAATAGGGAAATACCTGAGGAGTTCTCCAATTCATACCCAACTAGTGTCAAAGAGGGCAACAAACCAAATTCCTTACACCAATGGCATGCAAATGGTAAAGTAAAGCAAATGGTAAAATTTTTAGTCCAGTAAGCAACTAAAAACAAGCAACTCCAACTGATCGAGAGAGAGAACTAATATTTTTTCATTGAACAAGACATTATTTCCCTTACTCACAGTTGCATCACTATACAAGAAGATTCTACTATTTTTTAACACATGAATTCTTAATTTGATGTTACGCAAAGGCAAAAGAGAGTGAGGATGTGACATGAGAGATGCCGCTGTTGCATGCCAATCCACCTGTTCATTTCAAAAGTTTATAGTGATATAAAACGAATTATAAAATGTATTCAATGTTTAAAATTTTTTTCAAGTGGAACCATGACTTGAAAGAACAGTAATATATTGAGCTCACATAAAAATTACATACTTTTGTTTGTTTTTCTTATTTTTCTATTTTCATTCCAATACACATTTTACATACTTAAAAATAATTTACATAATATTGGGGAATTCAATATTTAAAACACATATTATATAAAAAATATATGGTAAAAGGGGGCTTATTTTATTTCATTATCATAATTAATTCCTAATATTAGACTGTAAAAATATAGAAAATTAAATTGTATGTGTAATCACTATTTCACAAAATAAAGAATAAGTGAAATTTTAAGCACAGTAGTAACAAATGAAATAATATTGAAATATTATGATATTAACTTTTTTAAACTTAGCGAAGACATGGAAATTATGTTTTCCTAATGTCGTGACACAAATGGTCACAAAATCATAGTCTAATATATTGAAATTATTTATGATTACAGAAAATTTAGATTTTTATTTTATCAATTATGATTTTTTTACGAGCCTGTATATTTCAAGGTTTTTATATTTGGTTTTTGAAGTGCATACTTACCATTTGTTATTACATTCGAAAAAATTTAAATATTTTTTAACTGTAATACACAACAGAAAGCAAAAATAACATAATAGATTAGTTTTTAAAATAAAGATATAATATATATGTTACCGTGAAAGACCGAAATCAGAGAATGTCGACATTCACCGGTGAATGTCAACACATACCAAAAACGTTGGTGAAAGACCGTACAATTGATTACATTTCTTGCACTTTCGGACCATCGCCGGTATATGTCGACAATCACAGACAAGCTTTGGTGGAATTTGAAAAGATGATTAAAGAGCTCGAAAAGGAGATAACAGAAGGCAACGTCAACAAAGAGGTGCGGCCTAGAGCACGTTGTGTTTTGCTGGAACACAAGGTCAACGGGCTTCCTCTACACTTCCTCTACTCACCGTGATTGGTCACTCCTCCTTTCTAAGAGAGGCGATAAGTTACGTCACACATGTGACGTTTTTCACGTCTGAAATATTGAGATAAGAAAATGCAAATCTGCATTTCTCCTCTCCGGATACGGAGAGAAGAAACGCATATTCAAGATTCACCATTAGTGCATTGTGGATGTCGACATTTGCCGGTGTAAGTGAGAAATGAGGATATCTAGCAAATATTTCGGACATACACCAAGCGACTACGTGAATGTTGACATTCACCAGCGAATGTCGACATTCTCCAGATTTCGGACTTTCACGGTAACATATATATATATATATATATATATATATATATATATATATATATAACAAAAATCACATTTTCTTTAAAGCTTATTTAGCAAAAAGTATTATTTAAAAACAAAATTATGATTTCAGTTTTGTATTCTTCTTGGCTAACAATGCGTGTCGAAAATTTTTAAGAATAATTATATTCTACTAAAAATAGATTTCATTTATGAATTATTAAAATATTGGAAATTTTGATACATTACTCAGCCTAGATACTTCTTCATAGTAATTTAATTATATGTTTTCCAGCACAGGGAACACTATTTCTCAATTTTGGTGCTCTGATATTAATTTCAGAGCAAGATCTTATTTAAAAATTATTCTGTGTTTGAAATTTGTCTGCATAATTGTGCAGCCTTTTCTTCAATAATATTAAAGAAAAGGCTGCACAATTAAATAGACTAATTTTTATCTGAGTAAATCTAAACAACAGATTCTGAAAAAACGTCATTACAAGTAATTAAATAATATAAAACAAATCATAACATAAAATGTAATTCAACAAATGTTTTTTGTGATAAAAGAAAAAAAAAGTTATATATCTCAAATTAAAATGGGAAAAATTTCCGATCTAGGTTATAATTTTCTAACAACTGCAAATGTAAATAATTATAAAATAATAAATACCTATTAGAACTTATATTTGTCAAAGTTTTTAAATTATAGAAAAATTTATTTCTCATAAATTTTAAAAGCCTACACAAATTTTAAAATCCTATATCAATATATGAGCCCTTTAATATTGTGTTGATAATGTGATATCTATTAATAAATTTTAAAATGTGCTGAAACGTATTATGAAATATTCAAAGAAAATGTTTTAAATTCAGTAAGATATTTATAAGGTATTTGCAAATCCTTAGCAATTACTGATTAGCAAACTAGTAATGATATTTTTATCAATTATATTGATTTTCAAAGGACACCAAGTAAGCAAGAGTAAGAAATTAAAAAGTTGTCTTTTACACCATAATTATATTTTGAATCGCACAAATTTATGTTGAAATGATTTATTAATTCAGATTTTAGAGTAATTTTAACCCAAAATATTTTTAATCATTGAAGTATTAATATCACTATTCTAAATGTGAAAGTAATTAAATGTGAAATATTAAGATTTAAGTTAAAATTCTTTTAAGAGGATCAATTAGCTCATTCTATAAATAAATTTGTTGTGTAATAGGATATTAAAATAAGAGATCTTCTTTGAATTTTTAAAAATAGTTTTTTAAAATTATTCTGAGTTGAGTAATTGTAATCCGATTAAAATTTAGCATGAACTCATAAAAATGAGTTTAAATTCATATTTGACTTTTGTAAAGTTTCCTTATGAGCTAAATTCATAAATATAAATTATACTTCTTGCATATCTTAATCTAGTATACTTTCAAAATTATTTATCTTTTTTAAGGCACTACAATTTTCTCCTAAAAAATATTTCAATATATTTAACATTTTTAACTTTTAAAAAAATTTCAAAATAATTCCTTCATATTTTTTGAAGGCCTATTTTGTAAATAGTCAACTTCAATTCATAATAATTTTTTATGAAAACTAAAATATAACAGAAATTTAAATATTTACAGAAATTTTAAATTTTACAACAACAGAAATTAAAAATTTACAGAAGTTTTAATATTTTATTTTATTTTAAAAAGCATATTTTTAAATATCATTTTCAAATTTAATTAATAAATAAGTAAGGTTTAAATTTACAAAAACATCAAATGAAATTATTGAAGAGATTTTTTTTTTATTAATTTAACAATGATGACAACAGGCTTTGTAAAATTTGCTTTTGAAAATTTTTTGTCTAAAAAAATGCTTAAGTAAAGTATAAATTCTAAAATTGTCAACAAAGAAACGCAATTAAAAGATATAATTCTAAATATATGGATAAAATTCAGTAAGTTAAAATTTAAGTTATTTTTATTTTAAAAAGACTTATAATACATTTGTTTTGTATGAATATATATATATATATATATATATATATATATATATATATATATATATATAGATAGATAGATAGATATTTAGATTTTTTTTTACATATAAATGTACTTTTAAAGTAATGTAATGAAATTAAATATTTAAAACATTGAAAAATCTTTTATACTAATAAAATAAATAGTATAACTTTTCAAAATCTTAATACTTAAAATAACAGTTACAAATCGTCTTTTATAGAGAATGGCATGAGGCCTGCCAAACAACGTAAGATGAACTTTGGATCTTTGCCAAAGGAATAAACAATTTAGTTATTGATGAAAGAAATGATGACACCATGTATTTAAACTTTTTATACCAAACAGTTTAGATTTGTACATTATGCTTAATATAATCTTTGAAGGTTTAATTAGACGTATGCTTACAGATTAATGCCAGAATTACACATTTTTGTTTTATATTTGATTGTTTGGCTTTTTTAAATCCTTGAGGATCTGAAAATATATTAGTCAGTAAAATATATAAATAAAAAATAAGGAATATTTTTATTTATTAAGGCTTTGTCTGAAATTGTTAATATTATTGATTACAAAATCAAAATATTTCCATGAAACCAATATATACTTATGAAATTCCTTGCTTGATATATCCCTCGTTCCATAAATAATGAGTAACAAAAAGAATTGGATAATTTAAAACCAATTAAGATATCGAAACCTATAATAGTATTGTTAATAATTTTATTCAATGGGAAAAATAATTTATTTTATTGCAGAAATAAATGTCCAAATATATTAAATTTTATTTATATAACTATATTAAATTTTATAAAACTTTAATTTTCATTTGCCCTTTTTCAAATAATTATATTTAGTACTATATAAGTGATCATAGATAAGCAAAACTATAATTTTGTGTTATTGGCCTCAAAACATAATTCATTATTTATAAATTCCCAAACTTTCTAATTTTTTATTCAAAATTGTGACTAATTTTCATGAGAAAAACAACATCTTATTTTTAATGAATAACATAAAGTTTTTTCTCATCTTTTGTATATTAATTTATATATATTAAATAAAAAAAAAAATTTTTGAAATGAAGTTTTCGTTTTTTTTTTTATTTCTTCTCTTTAATTACAAATATGTAGGCAAACAACTAAATGAAATATGATAAAATTGTGAGATAAAAATTAGTTTTTAATGCGCTTTAATTAAGTTATTGTTCTGTGTTATGTGCATTCAAGAGAACTTAATCAAATCATTAAAACTGCGATAATCTACATTGGAATTGAAATAATTTCTGCAAATTTATGTGAAACAATTTATTATATTGTATACATATACTATTTTATAAATTTTAACAATCAAAGCATCCTAATTATTGCTTTCTCAGTATATAACAAATACTTTGGTTAAAGAATTTTATGTCTTAGAGTTTGTTAAATAAATTCTATATTTATATCAAATTCGTTGTCTTCTTATAATTGCTCATCGTGTAATACTCATCATGTAAGTTTCCTTTCACGAGTACGTTTCACAAGTAGCAGGTCGTATTCGTAAGTTGTATGATAGAAAAATCAAGATAGTATTTATGAAATCCTAAACTCTCAACCAGATGGGCGTCAATCTGAAAATCATCATCATTGGTCAGTTGTAGTTGAAATAGAATTTGTGAGCTTTCATCGAGAAGAAATCTATTTACCAACTTGGCCATGGTAAGCATTTATAATTACATGGTTCTGGCATTTTTTAACTTTATGAACATGTGAAATGAAAATTTCACTATTATTCAATAAAATGTATGTTTCAAAGTATTTGTAGCTCTGGACACTTCTTTTTAGCATAGCTCAAATAAAATTTTAAATTTTAAAACACAGTTTGCTAATATTTTAATGTATCTATATCTTAAAATAGATTAAAGTACAGTTTTTGTTTTAAAAGTTTTGTGTTTCAATTCACTTATGAAATGTGCTTTTACAAAAATCTATTTAAAACCGAAGAAAATAATTCTATGTAATATTAATTTAACAAGCTTATATTCTAATTTACTTAAACGTTATTATTTTTAATGGCAACTTAACTATCAAGGTTAGTAAAATCATTGAATAACCTAATTAGAAATTTCAGATTTTGCTCTCCTCCTTATAAGTTATCTATATTAGAATCCTCATTTTTACATTCAGTGTTATTTTACTCAGTAAGTCATGTAGAAAACTCTTTACGCTATGATGACTTTAGAATATATAATAAGAACAAAAAGAAAAATAATAGCTAGATTATATTGCAAATACTGTCAAATGATACATGTTAATGAGTAATGAACTAAAATTTCTATATGAATACAAAATATATGAATGTGTGTGTGTTTTTGCGTGCATGTCTGCATGTATATGATTGAACTTTTACTTGCACGATTTCAAAACAAAAATTCAAATACAATAATAGACGATATTCCGTCTATTATTGTATTGCATAAAAATATTCAGATTTGGCTGTGAAAATTGTGATATTAGGCAAGACAGTTTAACAGACAAACGTTGCACATTCCAACGATTGCAACATCGAAATAACGCTCATTAACTGCTGCTCTAAAACTCATCTGTCATTTTAGGCCCAAATGTCATCTAAAATCAGTAGTTAACTAAAATCAATGTCACCCAAAATCTACAGTTAATGCAGAAAACAAATTTTGCATACAAAATAATTTTAAAAGACAGTAAAATGAAGTTGTGAAATGAAATGTGACCTTGAAATGTCAGATGTTTTTGTATGAAAATTTGAGCATGTGTAAGTTTCCTTTGAAGTGGGTGCTGTTTGTGTTTGTTCACATTTCATCAGAAACAATCCTGATTATATTAACTTTTCGGATTTAGAAACAATTGATATTAGCGATGAAATTGAAAATCTCAAAAGGAAATTTTATCTTATGCTAAAGCAATTGAGTATTTTGAGAGTAGTTTAAAGGTGCTTCCAGTTGATAGATATGGAATGCCCTTACCGTTTAAAACTGAGAACATAGCACCTAATAATAAGCATTTAACACTGAGACGACATAAGCAAATGTATCAAAGTATAATTGAGAAAAATTGTTTTAATAAATATGTTAGTGTGTTAAAAGAATGAGAAAACTTAGAAAAATCATTGGAAAGGTCCCAGATGATGAAATTGAGAATGATGGTTATTATATGCCCCATGCACGCTTCTTTATTTCTTCTGGAACAACAAAGGTCCTCCAGTGTTTGATGGATCGGCTAAAGAAGGGAGAAAACATTCTCTTCTTACAGATCCAAATTTAATTGAACTTATATCAGATATCTTAGATAAATTTAGCATTGTCGGGTAGAGTTTGGAATCTGCTAAAACCTGTTTCTTTTAGCAGCCTCAATAAAATATTTGTTACAAAATTGTTCTCCTCCCCATAGTTATTTTATTGCTAAACTTTCTCATTCATTCTAAGGGGATAATTGTGTTACAGGAGTTTTTCCACACTCATGAAATACAAACATTTATTTATAAACTTAAAAAAATTATGCAAATTTAAGATAATCTGAGGGTGTGGGGAAGCAATTTTAAAGGGGAAGGAAGATGATACAAATGCATTAGAAGTTACATGGAATTTAGATAGAAATACTTTTAAATGTTTCTAAAATATAGAACAAATATAAAAAAAATATGAAGTAACTATCTATGGGGAAATGTAATTTTACTAATGTTCTCTTATTTTCTCGAGTTGAACAACTGAACAAGTGTGGTTGAGTTTAAGTTTGAAGCTCTGTTCTTAATAAAAATGTGTGAATGTGGAGGACTGTATTATTTTGTCTAAACAAAATGATACTCCACTATAGTTTTTATAATTGGGCGTACAAGGATGCTGAATTAAGTTCCCTTAGCAATAGTGCATATTGTTTGTATTTTAATAATTATTTAATTAAAAAAACTGTGAAAAAGATTTAATTCAAAATTTTCAAATTATTCCCCAAAAAATGTAGAAACAATTAAAATTTCTCATCATGTTTCCAGAAATATTTGCTTAAGTTTTAATTGCAGTTTTAATGGCAATGCTTTGAAAACTTTTCATTTAAAATTATTTGTAATTAATGATAAATTTAAAAAGCTTTTTTAATCTGAAAAATATTAACTGCATGGAGGGAACTTTCAGAATAGATTTACCCTTGTATATCGGATTATAACGTTAAAAAATTATATATTCATTATAGTAGAAATAACAGGGAAAAAATCCGTCAAAAATTCTAATGTGATATTAAAGTTAAATTTATTAATTAATTGCATTTTATAGTTTCAGAGAATTTATAAAAGTTTACAATTTTAAGAATCTAATGTCTTCAAGGTTGAGTTAGATCAAGTTAAAAAAGATTCGTCCTTTGATCATGCATCAAATTTAGTAAGTGGATTTCTGGGTTTACATTTTTCATTGTTTTAAAGGCAACGATTGACTGTTCAAATTTTAATAATAGTTAAAAGTAGTATTCAAAGCCTCTTTTGCAACAATCTACACAATACAAACTAGTGGGAGGATTTACATGCTATGAATATTTACTACACATTATTCTAATGTGTCAGTATTTTATACAAGGAAGCTCTATCAAACTTTTAACACGGTATTTAATAAATAAAGCATTGTATTTAAATTTAGTTAATCACAGATTCAAAAATTTATGCATTTTGTATAAAAATTATACCAATACATTTATTGCTTGAATTAAATATAATGCCTTTTATTTGAGAAATAATTCATTTTTCAAGCATTTAATAACTAAATGTTACAAATTTCTCTTCAAATAAAATGCCATTAACTTAATTATAACCTTTCACTATCAAATATTTTTAAATTTTATTTTATTTAATAAATAAAGAATTTTTTTTTAAATTTTTATTTAGTAAATAATTTATATAAGTGATATTAAAAAGTATATGCTTCTAAAATAAAATATAATTAAAATAACAATTATTCTATTAATACTATTATAATAACTTTATTGTAGTTGTTTATTACTAGTTATTAAAAGTTGTAATTAAACGTATCAATTTGGAGAGATTTTTGATGCCAAAAGTAGAGTACATTTATTTAATTACATTGTAACTACCTATTGTGATACTTTAATTATATACATAATAACAACTGATAAAGAATTATGGTATACTTAAAATAAAAAAAAAAGAATAAATATCTCAAACTTCCAAAAAATTAGTTATCTTAGCACTCTGCATCAATTATGCTAAGCCTCAGTTTTTATGATACGCTAAATGCAGTAAGAAAAGCTAATAGTCACTGTATGTAAAATGTACAATATTTTGAATGGCTAAGTATTTTGAAATTCAAAATATTTTAAATAAAAATTATATATATATATATATATTTATATATATATATATATATATTTAAAACTGTATATATATATATTATTATTTAAATAAAATTTTTTGATTTTTTTTAAAAAGAAAATGTTTAAATATGTGATATTGAAAGGTTGTAACTGGTAATATTGGCGATCTTATCATCTACACTTTTGAAATGGAATTGTAGTGAAATATTGGATATATTTTTTTCATCAATTAAGAAATAAAACCAAATTTTATCATAAAACTTATATTTTATCGGAAATTAAAAACAAGAGCATTTAAGATATTAAAAAAAAATTTACATTTTTAGAAACAAGTTGATATCATAAAAATGAACGTATTAAGAATCAAATTGCTTCTTGTTATTATTGAATCGATATCTGTTTCCCAATTTCACAACACTTTCATAGTTTGCGCCTGACAACTATCGTTAGAGTGATAAAATTATATTTTTCGTTAAAAAAAAACACTGAAATTTGAATTATTTAAATTTTTTACTGTTATTAATATTTGTCACATATAATATGAGACAATGAGATTCTTTTACTGTTTGTTAGGAACAAACTATTCAAATATTTAATTTTACAAGCTATTCAGAAATAAAAATCACCAGAGCAGCATAATCTCTCACAAAAAACATTTTATTCTACAAAAACTGTTCTTTCGAAACTAAATCAAACGAAGAAGAACAAATCTTGGGTTGAGTTGTTTTCATACAATCATAAGAGAAAAATAATTACAAACGTGATAACTAATGCAACACTCCCACCTTTTGAGTTTTCTTTATATAAATAAAACTCAAAAATTTGTATCAGTCAATTTACAAGTTCAGTTGTTCGGGAACTTTGATTTTACGACCTAAACGGGTCTTCTTGGGATTTATTTCTGTATTTGAAGTAAGGACAAGTGCGCTTCAGTTACATCAGGATTAGATGGTATAGGACTTTCAACTTTCTGAATTCACATTCAACTATTAACTTCTCCTGTAAAATCTCTTCTGACGGTGTTTGTATTTCAAGAGCATACAAACGTTGCACTGGTCTCAATAACTCTCCGTTCATCGTTTTCACTTTGGTGAGACGAACTATGCCATCTTTTCCGCGAAATACCTCAAGTATTCTTCCTAATGGCCAATTCAGTGGCTTCTGGTTTGGTACTTCAACTAGGACTATTTCTCCCACCTTAAATTCTGATCTTGTTCGTTTGCTCTCTTAGTTGTCCTATATATTCAAGTCTAAAACGTCTTCTAATATCTGCCTGAAGTTTGCACTTGTACAAATGCCGCTTGCGCAAACTGTGGCCTGATATCTTTAAATCGTCAAAATTTGTAACTCCTACTTTCTTATGTTCTCTTAGGAACATGGATGGTGTTAAAGGTTGTAGATCGTCTTCTTCGGTCAGGTATGTCAAAGGTCGTGAATTCACAATATCTTCACAATCACAGAGTAGAGTATTCATTTCTTCGTATCTTAGACAAGCTTTGCCTAATACTCTTTTTAGTAAATCTTTCACTAGAGCAATGAGTCGTTCCCACCAGCCACCCCATCATGGAGGTGAGGGTGGTATAAATTTCCAAAGGATATCTCTTTTCTTCCCTTCTTCATTTACATGATGCCAGTTAATCGATTGATGTACTCGACTGGCTCCGACAAAATTTGTCCCATTATCTGAATATATTACAGATGGAGATCCACGACGTGCGATGAAACACCGTAGTGCTAACAAAAAACTTTCGGTTGACACTGAGGACAAGAGTTCAAGATGTATACTTCGATAAACAGGGCATGTAAAAAGTAAAATCCATGTTTTCGAGCCATCTCTTAGAAACAATGGACCAGCTATGTCTATTTCAACCACTTCAAATACTCTAGCATCTTTCATTCTATCTTCTGGTAAGGGGGGTAAATTCATTTTTTCGGGTCTAGTAGTGAAACGTCTACAGCGTACACAGCTATTTAAAATTTTCCGAATGGATTTCCTACACTTTAGTACCCAATATCTTTCTCGTAAACGAGCCAACAAAATCTGATTTCCACAGTGCATAAATTTTTCATGGTTGAAAATGATCAATTTGGCAACTGCTGGATGGTCCCCTGGCAATATTATTGGGTACGTAAAGTCTTTGGTGTCTTGACGATAAATGATTCGAGTTTTCACTCGGAGTAAGCCATTTTCATCAGTCACTACGTTCAAAGAATGCAATCTTGGATCTGAATAACCATTGAAATATTCTTTCTGTATCAATAACATTAATAGGTTTTCCGCATTTTCCATTTCTGTACATGAAAGAGTTGGAAATAAACAAACATTCCTTTTCCGACAATTGTTACAAAACCGACGAATCCAAGCCAGTTTCCGCACTGTCTTAAGATGAGAGGATTCAAAACACTAATCATTAATTTTTTCAATGTGATTGTAAGTGGATAGCACTTTTTTCCTCTTTTCAGCATTTATCAGATCTTCATCTATTAACTCTGTGTTCTGTGGCCAATTTTGTTCTACATCATACAGCCATGAAGGTCCATCCCACCATTTATGGTATGATGTATTAATTGTTCGGCTGTACATCCTCTGGAAGGAAGATCTGCTGGATTCAATTTACTAGGAACATGTCTCCACTGACTGACATCTGTAAGGTTGTATATCTCTTTGACTTTATTCTACATAAAAGTTCCCCAGGGAGAATCTCTTTTTATCCAGCTGAGTGCAGTCGATGAGTCAGTCCAATAGAAGACTTTCAAATATTCTAGTTTTAAATCTTCAACTATACTTGCACCCAATCTGGAACCAATACAGCATGCTAATAACTCAAGACGAGGAATTGTTATGTTTTTCAATGACGAGATTCTGGTTCGAGACTGTACAAATCTAATTGTAACTTCTTGTGGTAATGCAACTCGCAGGAAAACACATGTAGCATATGCCTTTGCACTTGCATCGCAGAACACATGGAGACTGGCAGTTTCTTTCGCACTCTGACCAAGTTTTATCCATCGGGGTACTTTGACTTCTGACAGAAACTTTAGTTTTTCAAGCCATTTTAAAAACCTTCTAGATAGATCTTCAGATAAAGTATTATCCCATTTCAGACCTAGGCTCGAAGACTCTTGAAGTATAAACTTTTTAATGATAGTCACAGGAGAAGAGATGCCAAGTGGGTCAAATATACTTTGCGCTAAAGAGAGAACAAGTCTTTTTGTTATGATAACATTTTCTTTTTCAGGGCACTTAATGTTACAAGATAGAGTATCGTCTTGTAAGTCCCAATTCAAACCTAAAAGCGGCACTATTCGATTCTCAGCTCCATCCAAGGAATTTAGATCTGCATTTGATTGCTAACCTCGTAAATTAAATTTCATTGAAGACATCAATATTTTGGATTCAAAAATAAACTTATTTGCTTCATCAATGTTATTCAAACTGCAAACACAATTGTCCACATAGAAAGAGTTTTTCAGAATTTCTGCAGTCTCTGAAAGAATTTCAGGAGATTTTTCAATGTGGTGGTTCAAAGTAGCTGCCAAAAGGAATGGACTGCAACTTATTCCAAATACCACTCTACGATGTCTATATATCTTCATATCATTTTCATTAGTTTTCCATAGAAATCTCAGATAATTCATGTCCTTTTCTCTTATTTCAATTTGGAGAAATGCTTTCTCAATATCTGATGATACTCCAACAGCATATTTTCGAAATCGATTCAGTAAAGAAGGAACAAGTTCAATCAAATTAGGACCTTTTTCCAAACAGGTATTCAATGATGGTGAGCCCTTCAAGTGTGCTGAAGCATCAAACACAGGCCTAACTTTAGTAGTTGTGCTATTTTCCTTGAATACTGGTCGGCGAGGAAGATAATGCACGTTTAAATCCTTCTTATCTTCAACTCTCTCAATGATACCTTTACGAATCCATTCATTGAAGACATCTGTATATTCCTCAATCTTCCCTGTTTCTTTGAGCTTCTTAAAAACAGTATTCAAAGCTTTTCTGCCATTTGTCTGTAATCAGGTAGCCTGTATGGCTCCAAAACCCAGGGTAAGGCAACTTCATATCGGCCTTCTTCGTTAATCTTTAGAGTTTTTTTCAATGGTATCTTGATGCATTTCAGTTTTCCTTTTTGATTCAGCCGGGTCAGAAATTCCAATAGTTTCTAACTTCTATAGATCGCTAATGGTGCATTCATTCAAAAATAAACTTGTCACTATCAAGGTGTTGTTACCACATTCTGAACTGCAAGGTAATTTTCCTAAAAGTGTCCAACCTAATAACGTTTCTATGGCTGTTATTCCAGAATAAAAGTTAAGGATTTTCCCAGTCATGAGCTTTCCAGCTACGTTAGCACCAATAAGCAAATGGATTGTAGAAGAACAAATGGAAGAATATTTTTCATCTGATAATTGAATTTCATTTGCCTCCAATTCTCGTTTCAAAACATTTGTCGTCATTTGATGAATTCCTGAGCAAATATTTTCTTGATCAAGAACGTTGAAAGTGCAATGATAACTTTCTTTAATATCACTCTCATATATCTTATATTCTAAATGTTTCTGTTTATTTTCCATTCCACCAAACAAAGTATGTATAAGGGTTGTTTCTTTCAAAACAGGAAATTTCATTTTTTCAGCTGCCTCCTTTGTAATGTATGATTTATGGCTTCCAGTCTCTATAAGAGCCCTCACAGCGAAATTCTCAGTTTCACCTCGAAGTAGTACAATTAAAGTTTGAAGAAAAACACTTGAGGTACTTGTAGGATTGGGCAGTGTGTTAAGATGTTCTACCATCTTGACATCAGTTGATTCTTTAGAACTGAGAGACCCATTACTCTTTTCATTAGGGCACATAAAGACATGATGTCGGTTCTTACAGTTCTCACAGTTTATCTTGACTCTGCAGAGCTTAGACAAATGGCCGACATTTAAGCATTTAAAACAATAACCATGTTTCTTAAGTCTTGCCGTTTTTTCGTTCTAATCCATATTTCGAGCAAAATGACAATCTTTTGCTTCATGGTTCTCTCGGTCACAAAAAACACATTTCGTCTTAGAAAGAGAACTTTTATTTCCTGAAAACAATCCGCTCAGCAGTTGGAATGTCTCTTTTAATTTTAGAATACTTTGAATTTTCTTTCAAAGAGAAACCTTGCATAGCAAGGGCAATTCTATCTTCATTTTCAACTTCATTTTTTAGGAAGTTCATTAAACTTTCTAATCGAGATTCTTCTAAAGTTGTCACTAAACTTCTATCGTTTCTTTGCCAAGCTCTTAATACTTCTTCACTTAAACAAGATTCTACGAGGGGAAACAACATCGCAGCATATTTTGCTGTTGATACACCTAGAGTTTCCAATGACCTTAGTTGAGTTTCAATACGATCATAAATAGTTGATAATTTAATTGATTTGTCTTTAGTATTAAAAGTCAAGGTAAGCTTTAGCAACTCTCGAACATAATATTCGACTAGGAAGTCATTTCTGCCGAACCCGAGATTTCAAGCAGTCAATAGCTTTAGCATAGTTTCCAGAAGATGGAGGGAAACTTTCAACTAATTCACGAGCTCTAGAATTTGGAATAGTTGCTTGTACTAAATATTGAAATTTGTCGCCATCATCAATATCGGAGTCTTCATCAATTTTTCGGAATTGACCCCAAAACGGAAGCCAGCCCTTAATTTCTCCACCAAATTTCTTCAATTCTAAGCGTGGAAGTTTAAATTTCCGCTTTATATTATCACTAACTGACGACTGTGCATCAATATCAATATTCGGATTAAGCTTTTGATTTAGTAATAAGCTCACCTTCTTAAATTTATGAGAATATTCATCTGCTGACCTAATTTCGTTTTCAATAATATCCTCTTCAATATTTTCAATTGTTAATAATGCACTTAAAATTTCATCATTCAAAGTCAAAAGCAGTTCGTTTTTTTCATTAAGAAGTTCAAATGTAGCCAAACAATCCATATCCTCTAATATGTCAACTTTCGTTTTGGCGACATCATCAATAATATTGAACAATCGAGTAAATGCAGCTCTGATAGACTTTCTTTTTAATTTCAAAATTTCCATAATTGCTAACAATAATCAAATATTCTTCAAAATATCAATAAAATTCAAAATGGTTAACAATTATCAAAAGTCACTTGCCTTTCTAAGTTCGTTCCATCAAATTTCAAAATTTAAACAGTCCTGTCGCGGACGCCATGTCACATATAATATGAGACAATCAGATTCTTTTACTGTTTGTTTGGAACAAACTATTCAAATATTTAATTTTACAAGCTATTCAGAAATAAAAATCACCAGAGCAGCATAATCTCTCACAAAAAACATTTTATTCTAGAAAAACTCTTCTTTCTAAACTCAATCAAACGAAGAAGAACAAATCTTGGGTTGAGTTGTTTTCATACAATCATAACATAATGCGTTAATCTGCGCTTTAGGTCCCCTACTCTGCCAACGTGGCGATAAATGCACCAAGCGTGGTAAACCGGACGTTAATATACCTAATGAGCTCTTTGTGGCAACCTCCGAAGGAAATAATTTGCTCTTTTTCGCGCATGCTCATTAATTGGTTTTTTTCTTTTAGCATTTTAATTGGTCATTAATTAGTTTCAGTTTGAAAAATCGGTCATTTTCATTGGTTGCTAATTAGTTTAAAACCGTTAAAAATCGTATTCCATTATCACCATGGCAACAGCGTTTTTGAAAACCCGCCAAGTACGGGACCCACAACACACTTTCGCCAAGTTGGTAGAGTAGGGGACTTAAAGCGCATTTTCACCGAAAAATAATTACAAACGTGACAACTAATGCAACAATATTAAATATTTCATTGATGTTAATATTGTAGAAGTAACTCATTCCTTCAGATAACATAGAAGAGTGATATAAATCTTTTGGCGATCTTAGAAAAAAATATGATTGCTAGTTTGTCCCCAATAATAGAAAAGCGTCAATATCTGTATCAATCAGATGTTTATTTGTCAACATAGTTTGGTACCCTTCTCACTTACATTTTGCACTATATAAATTTAGACTGAGGTTTAATTAAAAAATAGTTAATCATCATATAAATTAAGAAATAAAAACAAATTTTGGAGATTTTTGCTCAGAGGTTTATATTTTGTATTTAATTAGTCAATAAAAATTAGCAAAAGCATTATTTTTTCCTTCTATCACATAAATTAAATAACATGTATGCCTATTTTGTTAAATATTAATCTCTAATAACCACTGCTATAATAATATGAGATATTTCAGAGAATATTTCTAATTAGATTTTAATGTTACCACGTGAAAAGATTTCAATTTTATACGGCAATACTGATACTCAAATAAAACTGGTATACGAAGGTAGAAATGAAAAATTGAATGACAATTTTAAAAGTAAATTGAATAAAATATTGTTATTGTATTTGTTGTATAATTCAAACTTTGTAAATATGATGAAACTGGTGACAAAATTGCAGCGAATAGTGATTTTTTTCTAACGGCTGCTACTGGGTGATTAACCATTCGCCACAATAAGTCTGGAAACTGGTACATATCTTCATTACAAAATGGGCACCGTAAAACAAATCATGGAAAAGGAAGACATTACCCAAGCCACACCACCACAAATCTGCTTATTAAATGGCCATATTCATTCATTACCAAAGAAGAAAGTGAACGCAAATATAGAGAAATGAGCCTGGATTTGAACCTGGAATCAATAGTGTAGTCAGGTACGGTAACCAGTCAGATATCGACCGGCTGTTTTAAAAGTTATGAGATATAAAACAGCATTCACTCTGATAGGCTTAAATTCATATCATATCCACAATGTAAATGAAATTGAATGCATAACAACCGGAATTACTGAATATAGATAGAAATCTATATTCAGTAATTCTCGTTGTTATGCATTCCATTTTAAAATTGCAGTTGTTAATACAATTGCTAAATCCTGAGATTATCATATCTTAACATAACAAAAACGATTCATTGTGTGACTTATATTCTACATAAATTACCAATGAAAAGGAATGAAGAGATAGTTAAAAATTCCTACCGAAAATACCTCATTTAATTTAAATCATCTACTTACGATAAAATAAGATTCAAGATACAAGGTAAAAATATACTATTTTATTTGTGACTAAATATGGCAGTGAGTATTTCCCGAATACGTTTTAAATTAGTTTAAGTGATAAAAGCCTGTTCAGATGTCAGCTTTGTCATTTGAATCTAATAAATTTTTTAACATTATTTACTGCAATTTAAAAGTTGTATTTTGTAAAAAGTACACAGGCAGATGAGTTGTAAACAAATACTAAAGTAAATTTTGAAATTTATTTGATCATAACTATTTTCTTCAAATTTAAAATCTAAATGTGAGTTAACGTATTTTATTGTATTGCATCGTCTTCATGAAAAAGGATAAAAACTTAAACTCAATTTACATCATGAAAAAAGATTAATTTATGGTATTATATGGTAAATAATCTTACGCAAAAAAATACTTAATGTCATTTCGTATCTTTAACACATCATAATGGGATCCTATATTATATATAAAACAATATACACTTGAATATATCATCCAATTTAATTAATTTATTATCAGTTCTTGTTTTTTGTAAAAAAAAATGAAAAGCAAGAGATTGTTAAATTATTTAATTTTCTACTTTAAATAGTCATTAAAGAAAAATTAATATTTTCTTTCCATCAACGAATACACATGTTTTATACATTTTTAAGTTAAATTGAAGCTTATGAACAACTTTTTTTTGTTTGTGATAACTACCATTAATGGACCAAAAATTTAACTGAAGCGTATATTATAAGTATGAAAATAGCATAAAAATGATAGAAGATTGTATACTTAATTGCATGGTATCAATTGGTAGTTAAGCTTTTGGTTAATTTGCGCTTTAAGTCCCCTACTTCACCAACTCGCGAATTTGATGCTCTTTTTCACACATGCTCATTGATAACTCTTTTGTTTTAGCCTTTTCATTGGTCACTAATTAAGTTTTTCTTTGAAATAGCAGTAAAAGTTTCACCATGGCATGTGTGAAAACTCGCCAAGTAAGGGACCTAAAGTGCATTTTCACCAAACATTTTACTCTGAAAATACTCTCAGTTGCAGAGAGGCCCTCCTTTTTGAATCCATTTAACAATATGCATTGAAGTTTATATACACACACATGAAATGGCTCAATGCAAGAACTATTTCTTTAAATTCTCTTTTGAAAATAAATAGACCTTGTATTGGAAAGTCAAAGAGAAAAATAATGTAAAATTTTTGAACAGTTGCTGCTTACTTTCAAGATATTTCAAAGTGAATGAGGCGTATAATAATGAAAAGAGTTTGGCAATAAGCATAGGATTGCAATGCATACTGTAGCAAATCAGTAAATACTACACAAAAAAAATTTAAATTCTATTTATCTCATCTAAAAAAGTGGTACCATCATTAAAATATAATATTTTATGTCAAGTATACAAAAGTTACATTCCATATATAGCAACGTTTTTTAAAAACACTTTCTATTTTTTTGAATATTGCTGATAATTTTGAAAATATTGATAATTTTTTTATCCTAGTGAAAAGGAAGAGAAATAATTATTGTTAATGTTATTTTGTAGAAATATATACATACATATATATGTATATGGATGTATGTATTATTACAAAATAGCATATATGTATATGTATGCATATGTGTATTTTAAATGTAATTTTATGTATGTATTTACCTATGGTTGTGTGCAGGTGTATAAATAAAATTATTAAATTTGAGTTTCAGATATGTGTACCAAACAAAAACAATTTAAATGAATATTTTTCTGAATTACTTATGGCCGAGCATCTGTAAATGTAAGAAATTAGCTTTCTTAAGTAAACTGTTCTTTATCATTTCAAAACAAAAGTAAAATTTAGGATTACTTAAATAACTTAAATTTATGACTCAAAAAAACAGATTTATTGTGAATGCTTGTCTTGCCATGGCTGAGAATTTGAAAAAAAAAAATAAATATTTATACTCGTTTAATTTTTCCCACATATTTTTTATTATTAATCTGTAAAATACAAGAATTTTACCAATGTAATTGCTTATAATTTATATTATTCAATGAAAGTTAAATGCAAAAATACAACACACACACACGCGGTATGGAATCTATTTAAACTTTAATCGTTAGAGATAAATTTATTTTTGCTGTAAGTGATTCTCAAATTGAGTTTCGCATCAAATGAAGATATTTTACATATACAGTCAATTATTTATTAGTAATAGTAATGTAATTTTACTTAGATAGCTGATTCCCTTAATACATTTCCTTTTAATATAAATTCCACTGAAAATTAATTTTAAGAAATTTAAATAATTTTCACTTACGATTTACTTTTCTTGTCTCACCCATGTCTTGTATAGTAAAAATTTATATTTAAGAGTAAAATATTTAAAATATTTCCATTTAATGTGTTTTACAATCATTATGTTTTCAAAATAATACTTTCAATTGCTTATCAAGCATAAATAATTGGGAAATAAATTTAATTGTTTTTTT
>JAPDSC010082402.1:370382-383508 GCA_026290005.1 Latrodectus geometricus | reverse complement strand
GTTTAACATTGTCAAAAATATTTTAAAGTATTAATTGAAACTTCAATTTTTTAAAGAAAACTTGAAATTTTTTATTCATTCATTATTTTTCATTTATAATATATACGTCTAAATTTATGTTTTTCAGATAATTAATCCAATTGAATTTTTTCGTTTGAAAGGATGATTTTTCCAAACCATCACATTGTGTGAATTTCGAACCTCCATAAAATTATGAAATAAATTTTCATTGTAACGTTTCTTATAGTTTTTTTAGAAGAGTTTTATAAAAAAAGCAGTTACAAAGAATTTTTAGTTAGAAACAAAATTTCTATATATCTATTATCTAATTTAAAATTGGTTGGATGAAATTAATATTAGAATAAAAAATAATGATCACTTTATTATTTTTAATAATAGAGAAAGTTAAATTTTCATTATGGGAAAATTCTTTTCTCATCGTGATAAAAAATTAAAAGTAGAGGCACGCAAAATAACTTTTGACAAAATATTAATAAATCCTTCTCTTATTGTATGTATCATGTTGAAAGCTGCGTAAATGAAAAATGTAAAAGATCTTTCATTTCTACTAATTATGTTTAAAATATTATATTTTGAAATTATATATTATTTCTTTTCAATTAACTTATTATTGAAGCAATGTCTTGGTTAGTTACAACGTTGTACCGTAGGGAAGTGAGTTCTAATTCCGGCTTATCAGAAGATCAGTCGTGTTCATTAAAGGTAATCGTTGCACGATAAATAGGTCGTGGTTGCAATGTCCTCCAACTGAACTGATACTTCTGGTGGTTTCAAATCACATATTAGGGAGTGATTTGACACCACCAGAAGTATTCTTAATTCCTGCTTCTAAATTGCTAAGACTCCCACTTAGCTGCTTCTAGTAACGGGTACAACCCACCTCTGGACTGGGTACAGGGAAATACGCGGGTGTGTCAACTTATTAGGCAGTTGATTTTGGATTAACTTGAAAAAAATACTTAATGTGAATAATTGCTCAATTTAAGAAAGAACGAATGATATATTAGCGGACATTTTTTGAATGTTTAATTAATAGGTGGTATAAAGACATGTATATGTTAACTTTTAAAAAATTACATTTTATGATATTAATTTCAATGATTTTAAAATTTGTGTCACTTTTGTGAGTGAAGAAATTCCTTCATGTTGAATTTAGCTTGAAAAATATGAATGAACAATTAATGAATAAATATAGCAGTGTTCTAATATATTATTGAAATAATATATTTTACTATTATTTTGTGTATTTTCTTTACAGATAATATACATTCCTATAAAAATTATGACTTGGGCTTTATATAGAGGTAAATTTTTTTTTCTATATCAATTAATAAAATAAACTTAGGTGTTTATATATTTAGTTATCCAGTGGATGTCCCTAATCATTTATGTTTTGTTACAGGGAAGAATATTATTAAAAGTAATTTGATGAATTTAGAAAACAAGGGAATTTACAATGAAGAAACAACATCCGAATATTATGCACAAATTTTACAGGAAAATAACCATTAACTGTTTGTCTAAAATAACATTAGAAATTGATTAATTTCTTACTGATAAACAAGAATTACTTTTGTAATAATCATATTATATTTTTGTGGATACTTATTTATAAATAAAATGTTTGAATTAAATGATGTAAGGGTTTATTAAAAAGCTTCATTTATCAACGAAAGGCTTATACACATTCATTGATATTCATCACTATTAGAATATAACTTTATTCGGTGCCAATCACTTTAACTATATTAAGAAAATCCTTGCCTAAGTTTAATATTAAATTAAAGAGTAAAATATTTAAAGAATTTTTCTGATTTACTTATGTTCATATGGCAAATTTTATTTAAAAGATAATTAATTTTAATGATTGTATTTCAAATGATGTTCATGAATAAGAAATAAACTTGTTATCACATTTTTAAAACCATGAAAAATATGTTAAAAAAACTTTGTTTTTAAAATAACTTTTGCAATTTATTAGAGAGTGGGATAAAGAGAAAAACATTAAAAAAGGACGGCTCAAACCAGCGATGTTTTTTAACCAACCTCAAACCAATGATGTTTTTGTTTTCTAACCAGTAGTATATTGCATTACAAAATGATTAAATTTATTCACAGATGATACTTATTTTAGGTTAAAACTTCATTTATGCATTAAAAAAGGTTTAGTTCAGTTATGATTTGGCTCACATGAATAAAAATTCACAATTTTTTTTATCAGACTTAAAAATGTAGTTTTAATTTACTGCGCATTTTGAGCAATAGATATCGAATTTAGGTTTAATTGTTTCTAAAATTAAATTTATATTTACATAAAAATTTCGAATTTGTTAAAAATATTTCGTACAGAACTGCATAATATGCTTATTTCCTTTTGTTTAATACAGGCAATTAAACAGACTTCTTAAGAAAAATCTTAAAAATATTAAGCTATGTTGTAAAAGTGTATTATAAAATGCTGGCAACGTGAACAGCTTATAGTTATCAAGCCTTTTTATACTGGATGCAAACGCATTGTTAAGATTGTTTAATTTTACATTTGCATAATAACAATTATAAAGACCCCGATAATAATTAAGTAATCGATTTTTCATAACTGAAATAAAATGTAAAATTTATTTTACACTTATATACCATAATTTACACAATAATTCAGAACTCTAATTGAGGTACACATCAATAGTTTTATTTCAGATCAAAATGTTAAGTGTAGTAGTTAAAATTTTCAATAATTTAATTTTTTGTAATTTTAAATATATTTTTTTAGTATTTCTTCAATTTGAAATGTTCCCCATAAAAACAAGAAAAATGATTTTTTGTTATTTAGACTCAATGCGACTGAATCAAGTCTTAAGAAGAGTTTTAAACCATATTTGTAAAAATAAATTCCACCATAAGAAAGAAAAAAATATAAAATAATGTTAATACAGATGCAAAAAATGGAGAGAGAGAAAAATATTTATTTTATATTCCTCATTTAAAAGTAACAGATGTTCCACATTCAATCTCAAATGAAGTTCGAAAGAGACTTGAAACACCGTCAAATTGACTTCAGTTTCACCCAGTCTCTGCACTTAATTACTTTATTTTCATTAAAAAATTAAGATGAAAAAGTGCACAGATAAAACATCTTCCTTTGGATTCCCTTACTAAAAATGTTAAAGAAAAAGAAAAGATTAAGAAGATGGAGGGAGCAAGAAAAATGCAGAAAGAAAAAAGGAAATGTCTCATCGAAGCGTTAACTTCCGTGTCATGTAGATCGTTGGCGAAGCTTAATTACGTAACTTCCTCGTGCAGTGTATTCTTTATAATTAATTAAGTCAGGTCTCGATCATTCTTTTAGTGTCTAACGAATGACGAGTTAATTACTTAATTTCAGGTATGGCGTTATTAAGATTGAAGGTTGGTTTTGGGAGAATAAGATTTATACGAGTCAACACATGTGGTGTCATATTTTGATTGTAAGAAGAGGGTCTTATATATATCCATGAAAATTTATTTACGTTACGTCTTCTAATCTTATTTGCTTAAAATTTCCATGTTTTTTCTTTGATTTTCATAAAAATACTTGAAAAATTTAAACAATTAAATATAACAATTACTGGATGATTGTAAATAATGAATCCAATTTTTTCATCTTATATTTTAAAATATATAATGGATGACAAAGAAAACGAAAGGCAATGAATGCTTAATCAGAAAAAATATATAAATCGCAGAATTGGTGCAGTACATCTGATTCAAATTATACAAATTTTCATGCCTTGATATTTTTATAATAGATAAAGGGATATTTAAAGTAATTGATAGTAATTATGCTATTCTATTGATCATAGTAATTATTAAAATAGTTTTTAATTTATGAAGAATTTTTCTGTACTGAGAATGTCAAGTCGCTGAAGATTGAGGTATTTCCAACAGGTGTAAGAGTAGAGCAACATGGGTATTGGGATTGATCTGAAAGTTGAATGGACGGTGCACCGAATTCCATCACATAGTCTCCTAAATGTGCTCAATGTACAGTTGAAAAAATGGTTGGATGAATGGAGTGTGACATGTTATAAGAATAGCAATGTTGCTAGAGATATCTCAGAACTTGCAGTTCATTGAGAAACTTGTACTGATGACCCTACAAACTGTTCCATTACCTTTCTTTGGTAACTATGGAATACTTTTGATATTCCTATATTCAGCTGAGTTATTTTTAATCACTGAAAGCAGTCTGATGTTTCTCAGGTCCTTCATTAAATGACTTTCGTTAACTGAAGTTAGACTGTATAAAGACTCAAACTCATCCATTTGCATTTATTTCGTGATAAAACTACCAGAATTTCAATGTTTATAGTATTATATTTTTAGATGAATAACCTGTATTTGAGCAATGGTAGATAAATCTGATAAGAGTCTGTGTTCAACTACAAGGTTATGTCAATTCCGAGCTCAGTTTTAAAAGGCATTTCTTCATTACAACGGGGCATTGTGACTTAGAAAATCCTGTCAGAATATCAATAATCTATATTGTTGGAAATATAGCAACTAAACAATACATGAGATACGTGTTCCATTCGGTAATACTATTCTTTCTTCAGAAGATGTTGAATATTATTCATTAGTATGAAAATGCTAGACCGCAAACAGTTCAAATAGGCAATGTTCTTTGCAAAATATCTGGATGTTTTCCAGGAAATTTGTCTCCCCGAATCACTCACCAGTAAAAATTATTTGGGAAATGACATTCTTTTAGATTTCCTTGGTCGTATTCAAAAGGTGATCTGTGCACTGTTCTAACAGCATATGTTTAAGACAGTTTTACAAAGAACAGACATACAGAAATAAGAATAAAAATGTGTTCTTAAAAAGGATTTCTTCAATAAACCATAAAAACATTTATTTAACAGGAACTCTATAGTATATCCGATATAAAACAATTTATTAATTATAAATATTAAATTGCATATAAATAAATATTTTCAAAAAAAATATTTTAAGACATCTGAAAGCGCAAAAGGAATAATTTAGACCACACTTTTGAATAAATTACATATTTTTTTCATCTACTACTTAACAACAATTAATGATTTATAAGCATTTAAGCACTTATTAATATTTTACAAACTGTGTTATGTTAAATCAAAGCTTTTATTAAAAAATAATAAATTTTATTAAATGAACCAATTTTTTTATATTCAAATAAAATTAAAAATAAAAAGTTTGAATTGAAAATGTGTTGCATGGAATGGAAAGACTAATCTTAAGCTATTGGTCTCGGATTAGTTTAAAATTAAATCCAAATTCCCATAGGAGTTTTTGATTACAATTTTCACCATTAATTTAACCAATACTAATTTGATATCATATTTATGTTGCTTATATTAAGATGTAATCAATTTAAGAAAAGCAAAAATCCTTTTTGAAACTATTTTCACGTAAAGAATGGAAACCTGTGATTCTTCTCCCCCTTTTAAATTGTTATCTAAACCAACAGTTATTTAAAGCATCAGATGGTCCCTTTTCTATATTTTCATGATTTAATTTTTTAAGCTGTTATTTTTTTAATTTTTTTAAGAAAAATGTTGTCTTCATTGACAGCAGAGTATGTTTACACTTTTCACAATACTTGTCAGACAAGAAATATGTAGAATCTAGAGTGATGAAATGACTTGATTTTAATATTTAATAATTTAATGGCTAAAGGAAGTTTTAAGCCTTTCAAATTCCGTTTTGCTTCTTTATAGCTGATACTTCCTTTTGTAATGCAAATACTGTTTCAAGCAATGATGTGTGAGAAGAAATATCTTTGTTTTTTAAATTGATTTTTTTCCTGTAAGCCAGATTCATGTTACTCCCTAGAAGCTATGATCATGTAAGTTGGAGAACAAGGACTATTACCTTAAACTAATATTAAATTATCATAAATGTATTATTAATATTTAAAGAAAGTTAACACTATGTTAAAATAATATAAATATTTTACTGCAGCAAAAAATATCTTTAGATCTAAATCTATGAAATTATTAACATAAATCTATAAAATTATAAATGGCTTAATATGTTATGAATGACTTAATAAATTAAAAAAGGATTTTTGGATGCAAATAAACAAAAATATATGGGTTTTATACAATAACTATATTTTGAAAAAATTTTGATGTATTATAAGTTGTTTATTTGAAATTATTGCAATAAAATTAGCTCTTATCGATATGATTAAAATATGTGCAAAATAAAAAAATTATAATATAATTTTTCTAAAGAAATATGATTACTTTGCTTTTAAAAAAAAGTCAATTAATTTTCACAAAAAGTAAAACAGAAATTATTTCCATGCCTAACATTGAATCCAACCTAAATCCACTTTGCATATCACATCTTTTTCGCTGGCTTTACTTTTAATACCGACCTTTACTCCCAAGTTAATAATCCAGAAATAACACTATCCATTCCTTTTCAGCTTCTATTTATTCCTTCAGACTAAGGCTAAACAAAGGAATAATTGAGTGCAGATTCATTAACTCTCGATAACGGACATGAATTTAACTATCTATGCTTTCGCCCGAATTCCACTTCGGCCCACCCCCACTACCACACTCCTCCTGTTTTGAATGCCTAGATTCACCATGTATATTCCCCTTTCTTTTCCCAAAGTCATAAAATAACACTCAGTAATTAAAGGAAGGGAACGGGAAGAAAGAGAAAAAGGTGGTGAGTGAGAAAAATAAGAAGAAAAAAACATGAAATAAAGGATGGTTCTCCGTGATCCAACTCCAAGTTCCAATCGAGCGTTGATAGAAAATCGAATTAAGCATCTTCGGAGGTCGAGAAAAATAAATGAGAAAATGAATGTAAAAATAAAGCCTCTCATCTCTAGCCAGACAATACGGAACGATATCGAATTTCTACTTCACGGGAGGAGGGTGAAATATAATCAAGGAAATTTTCGTAACTGGTTTTTGGAAGAAAACTTGGAAAACTACTTGCACAGGTTCCGAGTGTTTAGACGTCTACCTTGATAATGATCGGAATAAGGCTGAGATGGTGCCTTATTTACTATGCTTGAGCTACTTTGCCAGTTTCAATTTTAGAGTGTAATATTAATGAATTAATTATCTTCTGCATACTTCCAATTAACTTTTAGAAATTTCTGGATTTACTATAAAATTGTTCAGAAAGAAAATTTTATTAATATTCCTTCAAATTTTTTCGTGAAATACTGAGCTATATCAAATATAGTTAAGAAAATATTCAATTCATACACCTATTGTTGAATCTAATTATTCATCGTTATAATAGTTAAAAATAATGTTGATTTATTTTAACACCTTAATTAACTTCAATTAGCAAGAAAAAATAATTAGTATCATCATTTTTGCTTCTTTAGTAGATAATAGAATATAGATGATACAAAATTTCAGAATAAAATCATCTGTTTCATATATCTTCTCAACAATTGACGAAAATCGCTATGTATTGGAAATGAAAATAGAATGTGATTTTCTTTGAAGCATACAGGTCAATAACAAATGAAAATACAGATTTTTCAGTCTTTATATTTAATATTCATTTAGTTTTTGTATTTAAAAATTCAAAATATACTTCTTTCTCCAATGCAAATATCTTTCTCTTTGTAAAGGATAGTCACACACAATTCCCCTCCTTAATGTTTTATGTTTGCATAGTTACCACAAACTTCTTTCAATCATAAATAATATCTGTTAAGATTTATCCAAATAACAAGCACAAATATTTATTTAGTACTTGACGTTCTTTTATCTCCTAAGCTTTGTTTACTTTGAATTGTAATCTTTGAATGTTATTGTATTCATACACAAAAACAAGTTGTACTCATTTTCTACCTGCTTGAAAAAGGAAGTTTTTTTTAAAAAAAAATTTAACTATCTTTATTAATTTTTCAAAATAATTTCTCACTTGAGAAATTATTGTCAGTTACGTGTAGCTTACTGTAATTTTTGAAATGAAATAAATTTCACATATAGATATTTTCATTTTAGATTAAAATCAACAGTTAGGTTCATTCTATAGAAGGCGCTAAAGAATTATATCTTTTGAGTGATCTAGATAGTTCTAAATTATGAAATACAATCAATATTTCTTAATAATTAAAGAATTTAGTCCTGATGGCCACATTGATTAGTTTGAAATTTTTCAGAATGTGTCGCCAAATTAAAATATCCTAAACGTGACATTTTTGAATATCTAATATATTGAATATCAAAATATTTTTTTTGGTTCTTTTAAATAAATGTTTTAAAATGTATGCAAGCTGAGAGAAAATATTCAGTTTGTATAATGAATACTTATTTGTACACACACACAAATATTCACACATTTAGAAAAATACAGTTATAAATTTTGCAAAAAAGTATGTATTTAAAACATTTACCGATTTATGTAGTTTATTAAATTTAATTTGCTATTGCCTTGAGAAATTTATGTCACTACGATAAAATTGATTTCAAACTACATTTTCTTTCCTATAAGAAACATACCATCAATTACATCAATTGTTGAATTCCTGTGGAGAAGTAAAGCTTATATTAATCAGAAATAGTGCAATTGATCAAATGAAATATTTTATTTTTTACCTGATGTTTAAAAAATATTAAGTCATTTTTTAATTATTTATGTTTAATGCTTAATGTCATTTTTTAATTATTTAGGTTTAATTCTAAATGTCATTTTTTAATTATTTATGTTTAATGCTTAATGTCATTTTTTAATTATTTAGGTTTAATTCTTAATGTCATTTTTTAATTATTTATGATTAATAATTTATGTAAATGATATTATTTGCAAAATAGTATATATTCTAAATAAATTCATTGTTTGCTGCGTATAATATAGAGACTGTGTTTCATGGTCATGCACATAGTTGTAGAAAATAATAATGGTACAAAAACAAGTAGTTCATATTACAATGAATTGCAGTAAAATACTTATGATCAACGAAAATGAGGATCCTATTGTTTTAAATTAAATACTTTTAATATATTTACATTTGTATTCACTTTTTTATTATTAGAAAGTGTTTAAATAAAAATGTTTAAATAAAGATAAGTAAACAATGACTGGTGACTTTTTATACATATTTAAAATGCATAGAATATCAATGATATTTAAATATTTAACTGAAATTTTCTTTATCAGGAAAAATATTAATAAAAATATTTACAATAATATCTTAGATTAGTTAAGTATATAAGTATAATTTATTTACATAAAATGGAAATTTTACGAATAAATTTGAGAGTATTTTTTTTAAAGAAAAATGATATTTTCAATCTAGCTTTGGGTAGATAACTTCTTTCAAATCAGTGCTCAACAACTTTTATTCTATCAAAATATTCTGACATGTCTATTGTTTCGTTGTAGTTGAAAAACCTGTGATAGGCGGCAAGCTCATAACTTGAACTAGCGTCATGTTTCGTAAAAAGGAAAATTCTTCGCAAATCCCGAAGATTTAAGTGAATATAACGGCCAGTTCCTTCCCTTTCTATTCTTGTTATTTTCGGGGGAGGATAACGACGAAGACATTCATCCGTCCCCAACAATGCGCACAGATTGTTGCCTCCCCTTCATATGCACGCCTTGAAGACGATGCATTTTTCATTGTTTTTAGATAACCATCCTAGTTTGAATCGACATCGACATCTGTTCTCGAAAGAATAACTTATGCATTCTTTCCGTTTTTGTCTATGCGCATTCCATTAAAATATTGGGCCGTAAAGCGTTTTGATTCTGTATTTTATACATAGGAATGAGCTGGATGGAGTAGTGGCCGTTATGGATATTTTCTTCTGAGTTTTGTTTTGTTTATTTTTTAAGCCATTTTGTTCTTTTTTTCATTCTATCCAATCGCGTAGTGCAAATGAAGAACTGCGCATATGGGAAATGAGCGTGCAGGAGGATTTATTCGTTCACTTTCTTTTGCTTTCTTCTTATGTCTACCTCTGCACTCGCCGTATCCTATTAAATTGGATGTTTCTATTATCAGTGTCTCGTTCGAGGGTAATTCTAATGGAAATTTGTGTTTTCCATGAAATAAATTTTTATTATCCACTGACAGAATCCAAGAAGAGGAGGTATTTTTTAAGTAAACCTTTTCTTTTTTACACAGACATGTATTATTGATAACTAATGCTTTTTAGAAACAGCAGTTTTCATTATGAGTTTTATGTTTCTGATGGTTTAATAGCTTTCTATGTCAATGCAAATATTTTTTTTAATTATGCTATGATAAAAAATCTATTTAGATAGAAAGTTATATTAAAGAATATGTTTCAAGAGACATGTTTTGATAAAAGATTGTGTAGCTTAATACTGTTTCAAAAAAATAAAAAGAAATTGAAATATTTAATAGGTTAACTTTTAAATTTTGCGTTTTCTTACATTTTAAAGTTAGAATGTTATTTATTTATTTATCTAATAAAAATATTCAAAATTTTTATTTATGAAAATGATTTAAATAAGATTTATTGTATTATTGCACTGGAACTTGAATCAGTATGGAAATTTGGTTTTACCTTATGAAAATTCAGTTTTTTTTTTCAATTCGTTTATAGAGTGAAAGACATCGTCAGTACTTAGAATAATATTTTTTATTGGAGATGAGTTTACAAAACTAATTAGTTTTATAATAGGAAATTTGTGTAACTGACACTTTTCACTTGTCAGAAGTCGCGTTCCTGATATTGAAAGACACGTGGACTGACTGATTTACCCCATTTTATTGAAAAATAAAATATAAATTTAAAAAAAAATCCCTATAAAAATATGTTATTTAGTCTTAAAACTTATTCTGTTATCAAGAGAATGTTCAAGATAGAACATTCATAAGTCCTTAAAGCAGATTTGGGTGCTTATTTCAAAGATTCTGAATCGACACACACTTCTGGCTATCATAAACAGAAGGATTTTTAAAAATTAAATTTTCTCTCTTTGTTTAAGAAATTTTAATTTCATTATCCTTGGACCTTGGACACTTGTTAAATCTGCCTTTGTTGGATTTCGATTTTTTTTAATAAGTTATTGAATCTCTTCTGATTCAGTAAAATTGCTTACACTACTTGAATTTTTGGCAGAGTATTCTCACAAACATTTGTATATTTCTTGTCTTCATTCATGTTTCTATAAAAGATAATGTTTATCATTTACAGAATTTTATTTTATTTGCAAATTTCTTTGAAATAATCTTTGTTGACATTAATACAAATTTGTCATTATTTATTTGACCTTCAAAATGCATTAAAAATATCCATCAAACATCCCTTGTGATTTTTTCTCCTGAAATTTGAAAATATGATACAGACATTTCATCGATTGTATTTATAACTAATTTTGCTGCATCATTAAATTGAATAATTTCTGAGATTTTCTTACTAGTTTTATTAAATAAAAATCTTGAAAAGTATTTTTATTTTCTTATTCAGTTTTAATTTATTTTAAGCCATTTAAAATAAACAATCGATTTTTGCTAACAAACATGCTTCTCATTCAGATTCTTTCTTATTTTCATCTCTCTGCTCAGATTAACTTGCACTATTTTGAGAACAGTAATTTTCTTCATCAGGCTTATCCTCATTGTATTGGTCAATGTCGTCTGAAGAAAATTCACCTTCATCTAATAGAATTTTCAAACATCCCATTTTTATTTTTCATTCTATTTTGATTATGCATGTACACTATTGTTTAAAAATAAAACAAATATGCGAACATTTTTTAATACAGGAAACTAAGCTGAGTAGAGAACACATGCGATTAGTTGTGCTTTCACATGTGTGAAATCACAACTAGTTGCATGGGGCACATATTCGGCCCGATTTCATGAAAATTCCAAGAAATAATTGTTTTAAATGAAGAAAGAGGAAAGACAGATGAACAATAACAATGCCTCTTCCAAAGGGAATATCATACAGGAAAATTCTTAAATGGAATGATTGATTATAAATAGATTTCCCAGACGAAGCAATGGGGGTCTCTGTGGACCATAAGTGGATTAATATAAATTGTAAAACAAATTTTAATATAAACTGCTGGCCACATAAATACAACACCATGAAAAAATCATGCAAAAACATGAAATGTACGCAAGCGAAGGTGAGATATGCAAATGATTAGAATTTCAGCACAGACGCACATTTCGCTTGGTGCCACTTCAAAGTGTAATATTTGGATGCAGGAGGGAACGACGGACCGATATGTTCGACCACATCTACCTCAATTCACCATTTCACGTGATTATAGACAAATTGTGCGCATGGCAGTGACGGATCGCTCAGCCACATAATGAACCATAGTACAATGCATTCAGTCTATAACGCATCATCCAGTGTTTGAACTTACCATTCGATTCCGTTTACAACAGAGTCGTCTGTCCGCAAGACATTCATTGCTTCTTCTACCCTTGAAGCAGAACCAAAGACGTTTCCGAAACCAATGACGCGATTAAAGAAGATTTCGAAAGTTGGAATGGAATGAAATTGTCTTTACTAAAGAATCACACTTTTGTCTGCAACACCATGATGGTCCCATTCGAGTTGGAGACACAGTGGATAAAGGATGCTAAACGACTGCGTTATGCACCACCACACTAGTCCTGCACCGAATATTATGGCATGGAGTGGTATTCAATATCACTATCGCATTCCTCTAATGTGTTATACTGGTAATTTAAATAATCAGCTTTAAGTCTCCAAGGTGTTGGAGCGAATTGTCCTACCTTATCTTCAGGGAATATCTACAGTCATATTTCAACAGGACAATGCACGTCCAAGAGCGGAACGCAATGTCTAAATATTCTTCTTCAATCGATAAATTAAATTGCTTTCCTGGCCGGCTCATTCTCCGGATCTTTCACTGATGGAAAACATGTGTTCCATGGTTGCCCAATGATGACCCAGATTATATCCCCAGCTTCCGCACCAGATCCAGTTTGGCAACGTGTGGAAGCTGCTTGGTCTGCTGTACTCCATGAACACATCCAAATTCTCTTTGAATCAATGCCGAGATGTGTGTCATCGGTGATTTCCAACATTACTCCGGCTACTGATTTTCGCAGGAACCATAATTGGGTGGCCAGCAGTATATA
>JAPDSC010082402.1:356419-370282 GCA_026290005.1 Latrodectus geometricus | reverse complement strand
TATATATATATATATATATATATATATATATATATATATATATATCCAGTTGAAAGTAGTTTTCCGTATGAAATATTTGTCTAATCATCATGAGATAATGGAAATGTCTTTGAACAAAAGAAGTTTTTCACACAATGCTGTATGAAAATTTGCAATAAAGAAATGTTTGTGCACAATAAATTTTAAATTATTTATGTCTAGCACAGGATTAGAAGTGTTATTATCTACGTTTTACACCACGATATGGAGAGCCTGTTTATGTTTTACAAGAATCCTTTTTGTTCAAAGACCATTACTATTGATAAAAATATTGACATCATTTTAATTGCCAATGTTGTGGTTTTATTAATATTTTATATTTTTAAAAATATATTTTATTGTTAAAAGTCGTAGATTGATGCTCATCTTTCGAAAATAAATTCGTAATTATCATTATATGTGAAATAGATGATGTACAACATCATGTATCATATAGGATGAATGAGATGATATGATAAGAAAACCATATTATAATTAAATGTTATTATATTGTTCACATAAATCAATGATGCTTAAACATTGTAACATTGTGAGTAGAAATAAAAATGAAATATCTCTAATAATGAAGCAAAATTTTACACTTGCTCTTTGCTCAAAGGAAGTTGATCAGCTTGTAAAATAGATAAATCAGTATTCCATTCCCACAAGAAAAAATTCCATAGAATTGAGATGAGAATCCAAAACATTTATAATTTATTACAGCTTATGTGGCGATGACAATAATAATTCTTACTGTGAAAGCTTAAGTTTATATTAACATATTGCTGTATTATATTAAATTCATAATGAAGCAATAATTCTGAATATAATTTATGACAGAAACAGGACAATGCTTAAATGTTTACCTACTTTGATTCAACCTTAAATCATACTCAGATTATAATTTTTCACGTTATTGTTTTCATGGCAAATTTAAAATTGAAATATTTTATCCAAATAAAATAAGTTTATATTTACTGTTTTAAAAGTCTTAAATTAATATAAGTGAAAACAATTCGTTACTCCCAGTAAATTGAAAAATTCAAAAATCAATTCCGTTTGTTTTTCTAGAAGTATTTTTAAGAAAATTCCTCATTTTTACAATATAAAATATTTCTTCTAATAAATCAAATTATATAATTATTTTTTAAAGTGATTTAATGTATGCTTTACATTAATCGAGTGTATAATTAATAATGGAAATAAGTTATTTCTTTAAATATATAACTTATTTTAAATAATTGTTATTAATAACAACTGCCTGAAAAATTGTATAATAATTCACTTCAATGAAGACAAATTTAATTTTTTTGGAAATATGAAAATAAGTAAGTAGAACAAATTATTTTTATCATTTACAATTGAAAAATGTTTCATGATATTGAATATTTTGTTCTTTATGAGAAAAATGTTTAATAAATTTTTGGCGTTTTCAGTTTCCTGAGCGATAGAAATAAATATCCTGCAAAAAATATTATATTTTATTAATTTATATCGTCTAGTTTTTTAATTTCTTAATATATAGATGCGTTTACAGTAAAATTCCATATATAATTTTCAATTAATTTTTTTTATATTATTGCACAAATCAAATGTATGACTTGCTAAATACAATCAGGTCATTTAGAAAATATTTTAAAAAGAAATTCACTGCCTAAAATGATAAGTAAGCATTTAAAGTGTTGGAGGAATTAAATTTATATCAATATTAGCTTCAAGCCTCAATTAGTATATTTTGAAAAGACATCGTTTGAATTTCTGTCTGAGTGATCACAGATATTTGCTGTCATTTCATTAAGCATCCAAATTTGTAATTATTGTCTCTTTGAGTTTCAGTTAGATGATTGGCGACCATCAAACTTGGAGTTGAGTTTTAATGCGACCGCATCTGGCATGGCGGAAGCTTATCGGACCCTAACAGGATTTTCATTAGACAATCAGCAATAATTGATCCAAGGAGATTTGACAAGATGGGTTTGAAATAACTGGAAGTTATTTGATTTTCAGTTCGCAGAATCACAACTGAAATCCCAATGAGGCATATTATTAAATATTAAAAACAAATAACGGGTGTGTGCCATCACTTATATATTTAGCAATATATTTTCCTATGCAATGAATGTATGAATTTACATATTTTTTAATTAAAATATAGTTCTTTTGGAATGATGAACATTTTTATACTGCATTGACTAAAATTTGCAGACTCCATAACTGAATATTTGAATCATAGTAAGAAAATGCTTATTATGACGTTACTTTAGTACTCAAATTAAAGTTTTGAATGTAATATTGGCTAATATATGTTAAAAGTGATAATTATTCCTATAAATTTTGTATTTGTTGTCTATAATTGAATTATTATTCATAAATTTTTTTATGAAATAAATTATAGGGAATTTTACAAATTATGCTGAATGCATGAGTCAAATATAAATATGAATTTTTTTTATATAACCAGTTTAAAAAATATCAGAAATTTCTATTCCTTTTGCATTTGTTTTATAAAGTTTTAAAAAATTAATTTAAATTATTGGAATACATATAATTATTTAATCTACTTAAATAACTTCCAAATATTGTAAGTGGATGAATATTTTGAATGTGGGGAAAATTAAATATTTTTTATGTATTTCCTTTGTCATTCATAAAAAATATGAAATTTAATAAGTAAAAATGTTACTTGTAAGAGAAAGCTGTAATTCATTAATAATTTTTTTTATGAAAACGAACTTATCGTCTATTTGCAAGAGTAGAAATAATTAATAAGTTTAAGAAACATGCTTATGCTTTAGTAATTTCAGTTTTATAATTTAAATAGCAATACTGTTATACGAAGCTTGATTATATATCAAAATATTAAAATTTGTTACTCTTTTTACTGGTAATCAGAGATAAATCTTGAAAATATATTAGGCTCACAAAGTGTACCTAAGACTTTAGTTTTCTGCATTTTACCTCTAATATTCTCGTATAAAAACAGGTGTTTTTAACCTTACATTAAAACCATAGAAATATTTGTTATTTAAATGATTCAAGAAAATATTGCATTTGCAATGTTAACTCAGAAAAATAGTTTACGGAATGCTTTTAAAGTGTTACGGGTATTAACTGACATATAGTTTTAATTAGATTAAAAAAAATATTGGGAGGGGTCTATGTATAGCTATTTGGTATGAAAATGTATTCAAAAGGACTAATAGTAGAAATGGAATTTTGTAGTTTGAGTCATAATGACTCATCATAAGGATTATTCGAATTATTGTATAACATGCTCTCTATGTGTATAAAATAAAAGAACGAAAATGATGACTTAGACAGGTTTTCCTTATATCTAAAATTTGTTTTCACTGTGGAAAACAATTTAAAAAATAACAAAAGAAAAGTTAAAAAGAAAAGAAAAGAAGACACGTTGCAATCGTTTCGCCTTGTATTTAACTGCTTGGAAAAAAAGAAGTAAAAAAGGAGGATATTTTTTATCATGCTAGAGAATTCTTTATCTTTATGCACTATGTTATACACTGAAACTAAATGTTCTAGAACTAACTGGTAGACACCAAATATTTTTTTTTTGTTCTGAAAGCTCAAGTTTTACGCTTCTTTTAAGAGTTGGTAATTTATGGTCTTAAAAATGTTGTTTCAGAGCTATTTTGATGAACACAATTCACTTTTGTACATTTTTGTTAAGAATGCTCACATTTCAACCAAAGTTATTGCATAAATTTGAGCAAAGAATTGATTTTATTTTTTGAGATTCTTATCTCTAAGTAAGTTTAAAATTTTTTCTCCACGACTTTTACATTTCTTGTTTATAGAATAAATATAAAAAATAGCTCATATGGCTAATTTCATTCATACAGAAAGTATTTTTGACTTATGTCGATGATTTACACCCCGTTTGCTTAGTTATTTGTAAATATGTATTGTAATAGTCCTACAAAAATATTATGGTAATACTTAACAACGTATTTTTATATTTCTTTCTAGATTAATGTGTTTTTTATAAACACTTCATTACTTTTAATTGGATATGTCAACTTTTACCTTAACTTTTTAATTATGTTTAAAGTAGTCATCTTGAAATTTTCTTTTTTATGAAATGTTTGCTCCGAAAATTTTAATGAATCCGAATATTTGAATTCAAGTAAAATAATTATTTCGTATGAACAAGTTTTTAGAATAATTTGTGTCTAGAAATTCAAATATTTCCCATAAATAATTTATCAAATAGACGTTAAATTATATTTAACAAAAATATTTTATTCTTTATTTTATTAGATTAACCAAACTTATCATTGCTAATTGCATAATTAACTACCAAGTAATTATTATACTGCTCATTGTTCAACTAAAATAATTATAACCAAATCTATTTTATAATTTTAAATGTTTTCTAACTTCTCATTTTCATATATTTCATAATAACTTGCGGCATATGAAAATTTTTGTTTTGTGAAAACTATGAAAAGAACAACTGAAACTGAATTCTTGTGTAATTTATTCTGACTGTATCCATCCGATCAAATAAATATATTTTTTATAGTAAAATTCCTAATTGGGAAAGATCTTAACAATTTTTTTACGAGGAGATGGGGATTATGAAACAAAAAGTACAGACACGTTTCTGTGACAATAAAAAATTGTGACTTGTGATGACAACAATCAAGAAAAATTGTGGCACAGTCGTAGCTCTTCGTTTGACAATGGAGGGACACTCTCTCTCTCTCTGAAAATCTTGAACATAATTAACTATTGGTAATGTTCCAACATAATATTTATATTAGCCTATACTTATGGAGTAGTTTCAGGTCTTCGATTCATAATTGAAATTCTAAGATAGTTCAACATAGAATAAAAAATGTAGTTAAAACCAGTATTTCTTCATTAGAACTGCATTATTCAAAATTATTAAGGCTTTTCAACTAACTCATGATTTCTGTGTGACAGCTGGAAGCCGAATTTTATGGGTTCTAGTTTCAAAAGACTTCATGAGAGAGGTCTGTTTTCTAGAATACCCGTTGCTTTAGAATCATTCAAATTATTTTCGTGCCTGCGCTTAACACAATTCAGATATTATTGCAATAGGAGCCCGAATGAGACTTTTATGGTTATATTTTACCGTGATCAAAAGAGCTTAATTAGTTATTCTCCCCAATGTTTTCAAAAAGGTTTAAAATAGTTTGATAAATTCAGTGTGAATCATGCTTGATTGCCACATACATATCCAAGATTTTAAAAGAAGCATTGAAATATTAGGATGTTTATAGAATTGATCTTTGGACATTATGTTTTGCCATTAAAGGAATGGAAATAATCTAACTTTTTAAATTGAAGAAAATTCATAGCTACATGGAATAAAATTTTCTTTATATTGAATAAACAACTCACGGACTATCCTCTGAGAAAGAAGATACTCAGTGAATTAATTGAACTTCCATATCACCAGTCATCATCCTTAGATGTTCTGGAAAAGACAACTCACAACCTTCCCAAAACTATCAAATATCAAAAAATGGCTTTGTTAAATGTGTCGGAACAACTGATAAAGGGACTAAGAAATCGCTTACTGCTCAATAAAAAATCCTATCATGAAAATTGTATATCTCTAAGAAAGCACCATACCTATTATTAATCTATTTAAATATATTCTTAAGTTAACTTCATACTTTCCAATGAGCGTTGCGGATGTTGTTTCCATATTACAAATGTTAAATATGTAACTATAAACAAATACTAAATAGTTGTTTATTTATATTGAAACATTCTATGCTTGCAGATCATATTTCATTAAAAATAAGTTGCATAGCTTAGAAAATAATAACCAATTCTTAAATTTCTTTTTAATTTGAACAACAGTATACACATCAATATCTAGAGATGTGTCTTACATAAATTTTCAAGATATTACAAAAAGTAAAATACAGGTATCATAAAAAAGATTTACATACGTTTCATACATGACAAAATACCATTTTATAGTCAAAACATTTTATTTACATTTAAATCATAGATAAAAATCATACTTTAAATAAATTATTCTTTGAAAATATTTTTGAAATTACAATCAAAATGTATTACATTTTCTGTTAATTAAAATAACTTATTTAATAAATTATTTTTCCCTTTAAGGTTTGTTCATGTTTTAGAAGTAATAAATAAAATACAGCTTATTGTTTTGTATTTAAGTTGATAAAATCATCAGTTTCATAGCTGTAGTTTTAATTGTTAAAATATTTAATGCGATATAAAATGGCGTAACCATAATTTGCATCATGTATATTGCATGTTATGAATGAATAAATTATACAAATTAAAAAAAGAATCCCCATTAATGATCCCGTTGAGTGTCATCCTATTTCATCATTTTCATCTACTTATCTCTTTTTATAGTATGGAGTAGTCAACACCTAATAAGAAACTTTTAACAACGCATTAGGTAGAACTTTAGAATCCCCATTCGCATCACGCTGGATACTTTCTATCGAAAACCGATGAAAAATTGAACGATTTGCCATGAAATAATTTTAGAACCGTACGTTTATGGCCCATTTCCTCCTGCGAGTTTTTCTCTGGTCTCAGCACCCAATAAACGTCGGCGACACCCTCCGCTATCAATAAACAAGGGTGGCCCGCTGAATTTTTCATGGGGTGCAGCTCAAGATCGGGCAGTTAAGGATGGAAAAGTAATGTCGGAAGACAGGATTACTTGAGGTTTATGTGAGAAAATAAGGAATTCTATCGATCTCGATAGTTCTTCAATGATTCAGAAGTTTCGAGTTATGGAAAAAGTTTCATTTCTCATCGGCATTTTTCTTTTCATGAGATTATTAAATGAAAGGCGAGGAGATGAAAGTAGTTACGTTTGCTTTTATTAAATGTAGCTTTCTTCAAATGTGACTTGAGATCCCTAAGGTTGTGATTACTTGTGTTTGACGTTTTGAACCATAGATATTATATAAAATTCATCTAAAAAAGAAAAATAAAAAGCATGGTTTTAATGCTAAACTTTGTAATTCCAAATATAATTGCTAGTGTATTAAAAATAGCGAGCATTGGTTTTTCATAATTAAATAAATATTGTAGGACTTGGATAAATATTTCCTTGAAGACTGTTACCATATTAAAATTCCTTATGCATTGTAGGTTATTGATAAAATAAAAACAATGTATTAATTTTTAAAATTTATAAACTAAAATTTTGCTGAGCTTAACTATAAAATAAGTGCTTTGTTGCCAGTTTTTATGATGGTTAATTTTTCAATCCTTACCCAGGGCTTTATTTATATATTTTTCAAATAACTACTGCATAAGTTTGTGTTTTTTAAGACTTTGTTAAACTGTTTCATCTAGTTATTTTTTCATATTTTCGCTGCATGGGAATTGTGAATTTCCTATCCAAAGATAATCTCTTATATGATTTATACTGCAACTATGTGAGAAAAACGGATAAAAAAATGACAGAAATGATGTTTGACAAAAGAATCTTGAGAGTCAAAGAATTCAACATTCCAAACATTATTATTATTGATGTTGGAAATGCTCAAATCAAGAATAAATCAACCCATGATGAATTACTTTATGGCTCAGAGAGTTATTGAAATTCAACATTTTGAGACTTTGGATGACTCATAAGGGATGTAAACGATGAGATTTGACCAAGGTTTCCCTTGAAAAGGAAAGAAGTATGCAGTTATGTTGTGGCTTTTATTCTAAAATACACTGTTTTCCGAATTTTTAACAGAAAATATATGTTACTCTTAATGACATTTAGTTAACGACCATCTATTGAATAAGCACTATTCTTAGTTTCTATGCATTCTTTAGAAGACAAAAATATAATTTATATATAGCAAGTAAAAAATTTATTGCGTTTGATTAGTTGTGAGCGTAATAAAAACTTTGTATCTATTCTATTATATCAGTTTTGATGAATATTAATATTCAATATTAAGATTTGTCTTTACGTTTACTTTAAACTATTAGTTGTAAGTTGATTAAAAAGGTAAATTTATAATGAAGAGTAATGAAAAATTATTTCCAATTTTTTAATATCTTTTAAGTCGTTAATAAATAACGATATTTTGAATAAAATGATTTTCTTTAATTTATTTGATAAGCTTTTTTCCAAGTACTCTAAACTTTTTTTCATATAATTTATGTATAATTCAAGTATTAAATATAAATTTTTAACAGTGATGATACGATTTTAAGAAAACATGGAATTAATGTGTATAATATATTAATTTTTTAAAACATCGAGTATTTAAATTATTTTTTAAGGAAAAGGTTAAAAAGAATTTTCAAGATAATCTTTTATCGGAATATTTGAAGATATATTAAAAATAATATTTGAGACATTTTTGAAGCACCGATTATATGAGTTTGCACTATGTGTGATATTTTTCGTATGATAAGTAAAAATATGCTGATAATACAAAACACAATTTCTTTCCCATTTTTTGTCAAATATGAAAACGACGATAAAAATATTCATGTGGTGTATTCCACAGGGTAGGCATTGTTTTGGCATTGAGCTCTTTTACAGTGTTAAAACTATTGACTTTAAGATCACCATTACTTATTTATTAGAGAAAAAGCAAGAATTCGATGTTAAGTCAATTGAGTAAAAAGCTATTAGAGAAGTTTAATATTCTTAACTTGGGTCATTATCTAAATTAAAATCAATAAGTAGGTGATATCATTGCTAAGATGCATTAACGATACACTGTTAAAAGTTGAACACAATTTGTAAATGTTTTTTTTTTCTTTAGGTAGTTCAAGCTTTCTGACTATGGAAAGGATAGTCTTCTTAAAGACAGTTGTTGTAAAATTTTTATTACATATCTTGGGTTTAGTTTCACCGGGAAACTTTTTCACTTATACGATTAATTTCAAACGACACAAGGTTTGAAACCTGGAAATGTTTCCTAAAATATGGGAGAATAAATGGGAGCTCATGTTGAAATCATAAAAAAGTATTCATCATTGTTAAATTGCGGGTGAGATTTAATCCTTGCTTTATTGCTCTAAGGAGTTCAGTCGTAACTCTAAGCCAAGTTAATCCTTATATTGTAAGCTATTTTTAATGTTTACAAAGACGAAAGCAAATTTATCTTATTTTCACAAGAGTTTGATGTTTGCCATTTAGCAACTTATTACTGCACATTTTCTTACTTACAAATATCCTGTCATTACACAACACGCTAGGATTTCCTGTAAATATAATGGTAGCAAAAGAATATGTTAATTAATTATTGTGATCAAAAGTTGCAAAAAAATACCAGTAAAATTTGATTCCCCATTGTTAAAACATATGATTTTCAAATGACCTTGCAATCAAGAAAGAAAATATCCTCTCATTATACTTCTCTTCCTATAATACACATTAATAGATAAAATAAGCATTGATGAAAAGTAATTCCATATTTAGTCTCCATAGCTCACAATGGGCTTATGGGGTACTTATAAGAATAGTTTATAACTAAAAATGCATGACTCTTAACTTATTAGTTTGTAAAATAATTATTTTCATTATTTAAAGTTAGTATTTTTTAAAGTTTTATTTTATTTAACTGATGTACTATTGAAGGCAGAACGAGAAAACTTATGTAATAAATGTGGCAATATTTTTAATGAGTTTCACATTTTCTGAAAATAGGATATCTGCTGAATATAAGTGATGAGTTGCTTTGTTAGAAATTATGTGGCAGAGTAAAGAAGTGAACTAAATATGTAAGCAATTTGAATAATTATTGGTAATAATATAATTTATTGTTTTTTAAACATACGATGTAATTTAAAAATAAGAAGTTATGTATAATCCCATTTATTTAACTTTATAACATAAAAAAAAATGTTGAAACTTTACATTATCAAATACGTAATTTCAAAGCTTTTTCTAGGATACTTACGTTATTTTGTATTTTCTTTAAAATTTTAAAAACACATCTACACACATATGATTTTAATCTCAGTTTGATTTAGTATCATTAATTTATGTCATTAAATTTTGCGAAAGAACATGCGTTTTCATTATTCCTTGCAATTACAATGAAGTCTAGAACTAAATGCTGTATTACCCTTCCTGTAGAGGGTAAAACTTGAAAGACTAAATCCTCGCTTCCGTACTCTCTCACAAGTGGAAAAGAATGTTTACCGCAATGGTGCCAAAACCTATTTCACAATTTGAGGAGCAACAAGAACAGCTCTCGTAACATAAGTTCATCTTAAACTTTCAAATAGAATGTTTCTTAAAAACGTAACCACGACCTTTATTCACTGTTAACAATTGACATTTTCTCTGAGAGGTCTGTCGAAGGAAGAAAAAAATCACACACTCTAAGACCTCATGGCAATAGAATAAGCAGCGTCACGTCGATAGAAAATGGAGAAGAGTCACTGTGAGTGAGAGAAAAGAAACGAAAGAAAGAAGCCTCCCTGAATTGTACCGAAAATAGATGCATGCTTTCGCGAATTGGAAATCTTTGGGTAAATAGTCACTCCTTTGATTGTACTCGTTTCGAAAGTTGCGTGCCATCAAATTTCGTTTCATAGTGAAGAAACGAAAGTGAATTCGGCTTTCGTTCCCGAGTTTGTGGAAGAAGAGAGAGATGGCACTGTCGTAGAAAGTAATTTTAGAAGAGTCTCCGGAATTTTTGCAAAAAAAAAAAAAATTCAAACACGAGAATGGCATCTTTAAATCCATCGTAGGTATTGCTTTGAAAGCGGAAACAAATGATTTCTGTATTCGCGAGGGATTCGTCGGGGAAAAAAGAATCCAATTCAATCACTTGCAGTACTATAGGGTGGAGATAATTTAATGCATAGTGGGGACTTCTCACTATAAATATTTGAAATTCTAAGAACATATTTTCAAAAAAAAAAAAAAAAAAAAGGCATTGTTTTAACGTGGTCTAAAACTGTTCAAAGAAAGACAACCTAAACTAAATTTTATTCTTATGATTCTCAAATTATTTGCATTGCATTAGCTGGTATAAAATGTCATTGTTAGGATATAAGTTTCTGCTAAAAGTTAATAAGATAATTTGTTGTTATCTAAAATTTATTTGAGACAATTTACTCAAATATCAAATATTTCAATATATAAAATGAAACTTATAAAACATTACTACGTTTTATAGTTTTATTAATGCATTTTTAAAGTTGATTAATTTTTTTTATTATTATTTTAAACAAAACACCTGTTGCATGCATTAAGTTTTCAGTGCTAAATTTTGAATCTGACTTTTTCTGTAATTTAATAGATATAAAGATATTACCTTGATAATTTTCTAGAACTGTTTTAAAATGACCTAAATTGGAGGGTCAAATTGAATAAATAATTCTGATTGAATATATGCAATATAATAATTTTAATTCATATTAAAATGTTACGAAAATTCTAAAGATTTATTTTTATGATTTAATTAAAGTAAAATAAGTTATGTGGCTATAAAATGTGAATAACCCTTTAAAACTATCAATCTAACTCCACCTATAAGATTATAATTAGTTGTTCCAATTATCCTTTCAGTTATTGAAATTTATCGTCATTTTTCAAATTTACATGAGTAAAAGTATACCATCAGAGCTTTATAATGAATGTTCGTATTCAAAAGACTAAATAATAGTTTTTGATTCTAAATAAACTGATAACATTATGCTACTTATTCAATGGTTATAACTACATCGAACTTTAAATGAAATGTTTTATATAAAAATAAATATAATTGCTTTGGTGATAATAAAGAATATAATTCATGAAATGTACTTAACATTTTGCATTGGGTATAGTTAATGAGAATAAATTTATTATAATTTCTGAAAAAAAAATTCCACTAAAATATTATGACACCAGTCATTTATTAATTTTTATTTTGTTATTATTATTTATTTATTTATTTTTTTTACTTTTTTGTTATTTTTAAAATTAGTTAAATCTCTAATTTTATTAAGTTGATAAAATTCATTATATTTAAAAAGGAATTAATCTAAAATCATAATATGCTACTTTAGAAAGAAAAACAATAAAATGTTATTTTAGGATATAATTTTAGATTCAATTAATTGATTTAGAAGGGTAAAAATTTTAGCAATAATATTACCATTCTACTTAAACTTATTTATTAATAAAATAATTTCAATTAATATGAAATTCTTAGCACATACTATTGTTCTGTAATTATTTTGATACTTAAGAACGCAAAAAGTTATATTAGATATTGATTAAGTTAACTTTTTACTAAATTAGGAATCGAACACTATCGTTCAATAAAAGTCTTTAAAAGTATATACTTCATATTTGAACTTTTTTGGCCACGAAAAAATGCCTCCAAGAGTACTTAATTCTAACGTAATAAATTCCTGAATAATGCTTATACAGCTGAATAATAAATTAAAATCTGGTTAACAATCACATGAATATATATTTTTGAAAAATTGAGATTTTAGAAAAAGAAAATATAAGAATATTAATACGTATTTTAATACGAAAATGGAAAACAAAATGTTCTAAATTTCTTCTTGATTACGTAAGCAATAGGGCTGACAAAATAGAATTTTTCTCATAATTCTTATTATTCTCCATCTCCATAACGTCTTAAGAACAAGGTTGCCACATAAACAAGGAAAACTTGCCAAAAATACAACTAAGTTAAAAAATTAGCATGATAAATTATACAGCATATTTGCCCATTTAAGGAGCATACGAGGTTTTGGACTTTCTGTTGGGCCACATATTGAAACAACTATTGGCTAAATATCAGAGGGACATATATTCACCTGGCAGTTACCGTCTTTGAAAAGAAACAGAAACAAATTTAAGACCCCCATTTAAATATTTAAAAGGTTACTTGTATTTAGAAAATGAAAGAAAAAAAGCATAATTTAAAATTTTATTAATTTTTCTGCTTAAAAGACAATTAAAAATTTAGCAAGTTATGTTCTTTGACGTTTCTACTCTTATTAAAGATTGTAGAGAGAAATATTTTTATCACATTATCATTTCTAAAGCAATTGTTCAGAAGCTTAGAAATGATTTAAGTGCTTATAAGTTTCTTAGTTCCGTCTATAACTAATAAACAAAATGTGATTTCTTTATACGTCTGACTTTGCAACATGTATTGAAATCAGACTTGCATTAATAGTGTAAAAGTATTATATTTTTTCAAATAGTATACGAGATATATTTCTGAATTTAATTTATCTATATCACAAGTTAAGCTCAGTTATAAATAGTAAAATAATTTTAAAAATACAATAAAAAGCGGATTATATCTTCTATTTTTAAAACGAAATCTTGTTTATAAATAAAGCAAACCAATAACTACAAGATGTAATTGTATTTCTATTTCTTCTGTCTGGATATACCATATCAAGATATTTTCATTTTTTTCTTATTCTAAGACAAATGCAATAAAGCTCTTTTTAAAGTGATTAAGCAAAAATACTTACTATGTTATTTTGAAAATATTTCTAAAATTTTAGGAATGGTATTGAATCATTTACAGTAGCAAATTACTGTACAAGAAACTTATCAACATAGCTATGATAAAAAGAAAAAAAAAATAAAGTTAGAATGAAAAAAATAATTTTTGTGTCTCAAAAGAATCATATTTGCTTTCTTAAAAAATAATCATCTTTGCCTTAGATGTAAGCATAAGATTAAAATATAGTATGGTTACACTTCACATAAAAATTTTTTGAAAAATGCTCGTAGATTAAATATGGTTATTTTTCAATTTTGATTTTAATTGTCTTAAAAATGTTTTAAGAAATAAAAATTATTAAATTTTAAATAAATTAAAAGTCATTCATGCCTCCTGAATTCGGCTGGAAATTAATAAG
>JAPDSC010082402.1:339784-356319 GCA_026290005.1 Latrodectus geometricus | reverse complement strand
ACTTTCGAAGATAAACTTAATATATTTATTTAAAATATATAAATTTCCCCAATCTCATTTCTTTTTTTATATTTTTGAATCTAACTTGCTGAAGTTAAAACTTTAAACATCGTATTTAAAAATATTTCATTCAAGTTGAATGGCATTTTATGTCAGTATACCGAGAAATATCGGAAAGATTAAAAGGATTGGTTGAAATCTGAAATGACAGAAAAATATTTCTTTGAAGAAAATACTTTTCCTATTAAAAATAGCTTATAATAGAATTTATACCAATAGAGTATTTTTCTATAAAGAATATTTATTTATATGTTTTATAAAAATATTTACAATGTATTTACTTTTGATTTTCTTTCTGATTGTTTTTAAAAAACCATCAAAGTTTCATTAAGTATATTTACTAAATGTTCAATTAATTTACTTAACTTGTGTATGATATTATTTATTAGAATTACTATGAAAAAGAAAGTATGTTTAATTAAATGAAAATTGGTGTTTATTTATGCAATATTTAGAAGAATTTTGTATATTTCTGTTTTTTTACTCTTTCAATTCAACGTAAGAATTGAAATTTTGTTCACAGTTATTTTAAAATCTACTTCATATTAAAAATTAATTTTCAAACAGTTTTCATAAAAAAGTATTTATGAAATTTTTGTTAGTAGTGGATATTATACAGTATTGTTCAGACAAAGAAATAGAATATATTTTTAGAACATTATTTATAACAAACATGAAGCAAAAATATTGATACTTAATCATTCATATAACTTTATCATACTTATCATTTTCTTTCTAAAGGAATACTTTTATAGCAATGTTAGTGTGTTATGGATATAGTAGTGGAGAAATCTCAAATACGCAATATTCAGGTCTGGCAAATGACTTAAAAATTGAACCAATAAAAAAACATGATGTACGAATATTTGTCTGAAGACTTTAACACAATATTTATGATTCAAAATGTAATTGGTATAATTAGGTGAAAATAATTTCTACTTACTTGAAATAGTCGTGACTAACATTCGAAAATATTTTTGTTAGTTCACTAATTAATTAGGAATTTAATCTAAAGTTAAATATATTCACCTTTATTTTATTTAAGTTTTACATGGTGAAAAGTATCGTCTTTTCTTTTATTTTTATCTAATGGCTCTTAACAACAAATATAAAATAATCATTAAATTTTTTTTTTTATTATAAATCATTAAATTTTAAGAAGCAGACTATAAAAAAACTCATTTCTTTTATTTTGGTTTTTAGGCCTTACTAAAACATTATATTTTCTTTTGGTCTGATGAACTTAAGTCAATTACTAAACAGTTAAGATTACTAAAAGTTATATTTACAACTGACTCTTATTCTTTATTTCAATCTATTTATTGCAAAATCTGTCTCTATTTGGAGAATTAAAAAAGTTTAATCGTTCCCGAGCAAATACAACTTGATGCTGAGAGATGATGTCTGATGATCTACTAGTAACAAATTTTTAAAAAAATTCTTATCCCAAAATCAGTTCAAATAGCATTTCTGTTGATGTTTTAAAGAGATTTGTAACGAAGGTAACACAAGATATATTTTAAAGTCTCTAAATAATTTCAATTTATTTTTACAAAATGTAGGTCATAAATATGACTAAGTCAAAGTAATTTAATACTGATTTAGATGTTTTATTTTGTCAATTGAATGTGTATTTTGAGTAAGATGTCTTAAAATAATTCTATCAAATTGTCGTTAATTCCATTTACTGACTAAAAAAGATGTAGCACATTCTATTAATTTTTAATATAAATGGTATTTTTCAAAGATTTCAATGAGAGGAAATAATGAATTATTTAAAGATGAAGAACAAATGCAAATTTTAAAAAATTATATTCAAATAATTTACAAATGTAATCCTGAAAGCTGATTAATTGTATATAATACTAAATACATTATTTTTCCTAATGATTTACAATTTATCGAGCCCAATTACTGATATTAAAATATTAGATATATTAAAGTTAGTTAAACTTATTTGATAATAATGAAATAAAAAACTAAATTAATTTTAATTTGGTATTGATTGTTTTTTTCTTTCTAATCGCATCTCTCTTGTAATTTCTGCTAACACGTATATGTAGATTTTAATCTACTCATATTTATTGCAAATCAAGACCTTTAAAAATCATAAACTGAATATAAAAAACTTTATTTTTATTACATACGTTTATGTATGTGTCACAATAAATATATTCGAATGAAAGGACAATGGGAATTAGGTGTAATGAAGAAACTCAAGCAAAATAATGTAAACCATTTTCTTGACATTGTGGTATGTCTTTACTCGAAAATATCATTGTCAGTTTAACATTAATTTGTCCCGGGAAATTTGTTATAAGGAGAAGAATGTTTTATTTAAGAATGAGGAACTGTAAAAACACAATTGTGAACAAAAACTAAATATACATAGATTTAAATCAGCACAAATCAAAGAATTTGCTTTTATAATTATTGGATGTGGACATTTTTGTGGATTTATTGCAAGCAAATATCATCCACTTTAAATGTAAAAAAAATTGTAAACACAGAAAGAGTTTAATATATAGTAGATATATATAACGTCCTCTCACTCAAGACAATATCTGTAGTTTTTATTCTTTGCATTATAATTGCAACTGTATTCTATAATTTTAGAAACCGAAACAGTATTCAACATTGTACAATATCCGAATCAAAAATCTACTTTGTCACAATAGTTAAAATGAATTTATTTATAATTTTAAGTTTTTTTTTAATTTTTAGAACTTAAATTGCAATTTTAAAAGAAAAAAAATTAGTACAGTTTCATAATTGAATAGTTTAAAAAATTGTAAAGAATAAATATCTTTCACTTTATTCAAATATAAACAAATATAACGTAGTGAAAAATGAGATTTTGGAAACTTGTCAAAAATATTACTTTGTTTACAAAATATTCCTTGATGAGAGAAAAAAAAAAATACTTGCTATTTGAGCAATTAATTTTCATAAAACACCACATCTGTAATGAGTAAAATAAATTATCGTTAAATTTTATTTATTTAGAATATAATTTAATGAATATTTCAATATTTAACGAAGTAGTATTATTAAAAGATAAGCTTAAAATACCGTGATAGCTGAATTTAAAGTACATTGTATTACCATTATCAAAATCAGTATATTAAACATAGTGTTTATGATTGTATTCAGTAACTACTTTATTTTCTTACATATTCTTAAGATTTTTACTTTTTAAATTTATAAAAATAAATATTTTAATAATTATGTTACCTTTAATAATAGTATCTTATTTACAAGATACCCTTTACAAGAAGTATTATATGAATGATTAATTAATTAAAGTTTAGAATGCGCATTTAATTTCTAAAGTGATAATTTTTATTGAGGAATGAAATGAGACGCTAGGAAGTTATGTGAATGTTGAGAAATAATGGCAGTAAACTTTGTCAAAGGAAATTTTTTTTAAGATATACCTGTTGGAAAACATTTGTAATATTCCTGATTGTTGATTTTAAGCAAAATTAAGAAAACAAACAAACAAAAAAAATAACGCACTATACGACAGTTGTTCAATTCTTTACAGTTATCATTACATAACTTTGACCTATTATAACTTAAAATTTTTCACTTTTAGTAGCATGCATAGTTTTTGATAGATTTTTCATTTTAATATCTTTTTAATTTCATGCATGAGGGGTATAAAGTACTGATGCTTCTTCTATAACACTTTGTCTATGTATTATTTGGTATTATTTATAAGCTGAATAGACATTTTATGAGTAAAAACTGTTCTTAAACTAAAATAAAATTCATTAACATTTCGAAATCATCATGCAATACATTAAAAGAATGCAAAAATGTTTATTAATTAGTTCTAAATATCGTAAAGGCAATAATTAAAGAAATCAATTTTCTAAATTGTAATCAGGATTTGTATTGATATTACTGTATTTACATACCAACTTTTTTGACGCCTTTTAAAAGTTTTTTTAACACATCAAGTCAAATGAAGCAAATATTCCATTTTAAAAACTCGCCTCTTTTTTATAGTAATAGATTAAAACTTTTATATATTTAAATGAAATTGAAGTACAGGCTTCCATTGTGAAGAAATGTGGAACATATTTCCTTCTTTCGGAAATAATAGCTGTCATCTATATTACATAAAACCTACATTACCATGGAAGAATAAAGTCTCACTCATGACCATTCCCTTTCGAACCACAACTGAATATATTGCTATCTCTTAAATTCCGAGCTGCCATATTCGTATGCCGCCTTATGCTTATATATCTTTATAAGGAGAAACTGTATATATCTTTTGAAAAGTATTTTAGGCCTTTGCATTATGATAATCGCTGGCAGACAAGTGCATATTTATTCCCTGTTTTACATCTAAATTTCCAAACCCAAAATGTCCCGCTCTCTTCTTTTCCGCTATTCAATTTTTCCTACTCCCGGAAATAAAAGAAAAGAGGAAATTGGGAGGAAAAAAAGAGAATACGTTTTCCAGCTCTGTGGCTCTAAGTTGAAGTATCTAGGAAAAAAGAAAGAAAACCGCATTGATCCAAAACTGCTTTTTGAAGGTAGGACTTGAGTGGTTCATACACAGGCTAAAAAGTACCCAAGATGCTGGAGTGGTACCTGTTTCCTATTGTAGTTTCTATTTATGCAAAGTAGTTGGTTTGAAATGAGAGTTTTCCAGTTGTTGAGTCTAACTTAAGGTTCAGTACCTTTCTTATATGAAGCAATGAGAAAAATAAAACTCGAAAACTTTTCTAGTTCTCGATGAATCCCAGATGGAAAATATATAAAATCTTCTTCAGTTTTCACAGAAAAAAATAAACTTCCTGAATTAGTTTTATTTTATCATCATACTTTTTTAATAAATGTATGCTTTTTCATTTTTAGTATTTATTTTTTATAAATAAATATTATTAATATTTAAAAGTATTTTACTTCTACAAGTAATATATTTCATTATATATTCATTATATGTTCATTTTTGATTATTTGTTAAAAATCTAAAACTTTATAATATTACTATGATCTATATTAAAATATATCTTCCAAAATGAAATGAATGTTTTAATGAATAATTAAAAATATTTTGTATTATTAATGGCCCATTTATATATAAAATATAAAGTCAAAATATTTCTTTTATAAAAGAGTTATTTATAAAATATAGAGGATTTAATATTCCCTTCTCTATATTCATGAATATTTAAATTTCAAACTTCAGTATAAAGTTAAGCTATATTTCCTAAAATTAAATAAGTCAGATTAAATATATAATTCTTTCTAAATCAATTTTTTCAAATAGTGCCAACTTTTAAATTAATTTGAAATTAAAATAAAAGTTTCTTTAATAAAAACAGTTTTATTTGTTAATATTTTTGCTAATGGGTATCATTAAAAATTAATCAAATGCTTGTTTAAATTATTATAGATAATTATTATTTGTTTTCTAGAAATTTGAAATTTCTTATTATATTTGATGGATAATCACATCATCATTTAAAACTGATGTATTGAAACATATATATATGATTTCTAAACTTTAATTCAACTATTTTCTGCAGAAAAACTAAAAGATTTCGGAATTAAATATTAATCTAATGGATGGATGATATTCATATATATGATTTTTAATTTGAAATTATTAGAAAATATCTTTGTGGAAATTTGAAAATTAAGTTTTATATTTTTCGCTTAAAAAATTTTCAATGCGGTGATATTATTCACTCGGAAAAAAAATTATCAAGAAGGAATAATCAGTTGGCTTTGAAATTTCGTAGGCATACATGTTGTCATCAAATATGCATAGGATAAAAAATTGGCGTCCAATAAATGAATAGTACGAACTGTGAATCCAACAGACACATATAAGTAACTGTTCTTGAGCTGTAGATAAACATTTCTGTGGCATTAGGATGTTTTCCAACAGTAGAAAAAATGCTTAGCTGCAAAATTCGAGCTCCTTATGAGCAACTATCAGAGTTTGAGAGAGGTCATATCATTAAATTGAGGGATACAGTTTGGGCAAATAAAGAATTGTCCGTCATATGGGTCAAAGCGATACGGCGATTATAAGATACTAGCATAAATAGGTGAATAAAAGCATATTTAAACATCATGAGAGTAGATGTAGAACTAGGGCTTCAATAGATAGAGAGGACAGACTGATTGTCAGATCAGTTGTCACTTTTCTTTATTCATCGCTATCAACTTTGAGACTAGCAATTCTGACACGAGTGCCTACCATAATCTTTCACAGACGCCTAATAGAGATAACTATATGCTGCTATCTATCTTTATGCCACCTGCCACTCACGCTTGTGCTATGTCAAGCTTGATTACAGAGGTACTTGACCCTATGAGGAAAGAACGATGCTAATTGTGGACGATACTCTTAAGTGACGAATCTTTCGTCCGACTGTGTCCTGATGACCATGGGGACCATGGAGACGCCCAGGGTAGCCTGCCAATCTTCCTTTCACAATTGCTATCCAAACAGACATTAAACCAAAAGTTATAGTTTGGAGTTCCATTTACCTTATTAGACGTATTCTTTTGGGGGTAGTTAGAGGCACATTTACCTCACAACGGTACGTCAACGACATTCTGAAGTTTATTTTGCAACTGTTCCTTTTTCAAAACTCAAGCCTTTTTCAACAATATAATGCTAGATCACACATGAAATATTTTGTTATGAACTGTACAGCTTGTGAAACACTACCTTGGAAAGTCATAGCTCTTTCATCAAGCATGTTTAGATATGATGGAAGGCATCTATCGCCGATTGTTGATGACCTTAGAACGACAATCGAAGTAAACGGGAGTGAATTTGGCAAGAAATACCGTAGGAAACCATTCTTTATCTTCTTCACTTTATGTCATGCCGTGTGGCAGTTTGCAATCAAGCAAGAAGACTGTCACTCTCATTTTGAGCTAGTTGATTTGTAACCAAAAAACTCTGAAAACAATCACTTAATTGTTCTAATTTTTAACCATTTTTTATTCTTTACACAATCTCCCTATCAACCAATATTTGTTTCCTTCGGTGCGTCGATTGTTTTCGTACTGACAGTATTATAGTGGAAAATCATTTGTTTGTGTAAGCAAATTATCTTTCTTAAAATATCTTAATTTTATAGATAACATATATTTAAGTTTAATCTGATTACTTTGTAACTGCATTTTTTTTATTTCCCTATTGCATTCTCGACGATTATATATGATTCAGTCTAAAAGTTAAAAATAAAGCCATAAGCATTTAAATATTTTTTATCTTATTTCTCATGTTTAAATGATAAGGATTAAAAAAACAATAAAAATATCCAAGTGAATGAATAATAAGTGAACAATACTATCATTTATTATGTACAAAGAGAAATATATTATATTATTTCTACACATATTTATATATATTATCTGTTTGTAATATATAATTTCGTTTGTTAAAATATGAAATGTGTATAAAATATGAATTGTTGAAAACATAAAATATTTCCTGAGTAAATTATTTTTAAAATGTGTGTACTTGAATTTGCTTTAAATTTCTAAATGTTGTCATCAACTTATTAAATGTTTTACTATGAACATTTTTAAAAATATAATACTAATGAATGTTAAATAAGAAAACTACTTTTCTGAGAAAGAAGTATAATTATATTAAAATTCTTATAAATTTCTTTCTTTCTCACATTCTTAGACATTAACAACAGAACTTTTAATGTCACTGAATAGTGTAACCCTTATAGCCAGGACTTAATCATTCACAAGATGGAGGAAAAAGCTAATCTGTGATAAAAAAAAAAAAAAAAAAAAAAAAAAAAAAAAACAATAACCGGAAAACTTGTTTTTCTCTGTCTTCCTCCATTCCACCTTAGGGGCATTTTCCAGGCTCCGAAGTCATGTTTTTGTGCCAACCGTTCATCATCCTACAAGTTGTGCAGCACTGAGAAACATTTTATACTCATTTTAGGAATTCCAGAAATACTCCGCTTTCTTCTTGCTTTAACGTTTTTCATCCCATAAGTTTTGGAAGTAAATGATTTTGCCTGAAATGTGCCATTTGTTCTTTTTTAAAAAAGGAACATTGGAATTCCAAAAGAATGTTTAGGTGGATACTCGCACACAATGCTCTTAACGGTTTTGATATAAAAATAAATTAATGTTAGAAATAAATAAAATGAAATCAAAGTGGCTTAGCTGAAAGATTGTTATTACTACTGCATGTTGCAAAAAAAGACATTTAAAGGCACAGATATTACTTTTCATGATGCAAAACTATTTATTGTGTTGAACATGAACTTCAGAAGGTTTTTAATGCCTTAAATATTGATAGAAGTATGATATTCAGCCTCTGCCGTTTTAAAATACTTCTTGATATGATGAAATTTAATACTTGGGGATAACATAATATTTGCTTATATGCGGGATTATTTTTATTGCGTTGTTGTAAAAAGTGAAATATTGAAATTAGCAATTAAAAATATAAAATAATAATAACTTAAAAAAAAATCATTTTTTATCTTGCCGTTGCAGCACAAATAGAGAAAAGACAATTTTATTTATGCCACAGATTTCTAAGATTTATCTTTACACATATCAATTACATTGAAAATTTGGCAATAATTTCAAGAATGTTTTGTTAATATAAAATTTAGTTTTCCCAATTATGTTAGACTCATATGAATCATTCAATTAGGTCAGACATGACACATTTTATATATTTCTTTTTGTTTTACACCTAAATAATGAATATGGTGAATTTGCACATGGAAGCTGTTATTTATAATTTGTATTATTATTTTTGATTGTGTATTTATAATTTGATGTTATTTATAATAGGGTATTAATAGATTCGTATTTATTTATGAACAGCCATGTTTATATTTATATAAATAAATATTTAGGAGATAATATATATAATATTATTCATTTTACATTTATTAGATAATATGCAATAAGGAGATAATACATACTAAATATTCAGATAAGTAAATATTTTGGAACTATGGGAAAATTTTTCTGCGTGAAATTTGATTCTCATAGATATCTTTAAAGAAATTTCTTGCTTTTCAGAAATTTTTTGCACACAATTTTGTAAAAATCTTATTCTCTTTTTAGACATGTAAGCTTGCTTTATGTATAACTAATTTCACCCTTGCAAAGTTAGTGTTGAAAAATATGCAGTTCACATCTTACCTAAGTACCTATAGTGTATCATTATTGTTAATATATTACGAAAATGTTTTCTAATGAAGGCTCAGAAATTATCTGTAGGGGCTAATATAGTCATATCTGATTAGATTAATCTTAGAATACACATGATGCCATTCAAATAGTATTTGATGTGGTGATCAATACATAAGTTTAACAGAACATGCTACTTTTGAAGTATTGTAGTTGACAAAAAAAATTTCTGTAATTACTTATCATTTCTGTTCAATATATATGTTTAATAAATTTATAGTAAGTTTAACTATGCGTGGTTAGAATAATTTAAAAATTTGCATTAAGTCAAGGGAAATAGATAAAATACAATATTTATTTAATGCTGATAAATATTGTTGAAATATTTTCAAAAAATAATTACAAAAACCGCCTTGTAATAATTTATGCAATGTCAGGTTAAGTTGTTATATTAACATTTTTACTGACAAAAATATGTTAGATTTTAAAAACATTTATTTTTTGATTATTAGTATCTAGCATTTAATAGTACTATTTAAAAATACTGAAAATAGGAATTCATTTTTATTTCCGAAATGCATCATGAAAGTAATTGAATAAATTATTTATTATTCCACTATATTAAAATAACAAATGAGTGCAAATATTTTCATTTATATAATAAGAAAATATCTAATATTTATTTGACAATAGTTTCCTTGTAATAAAAGTGTTAAACTAAATAATATCAAACAAATGAAATAATTTAAATCTATTTTTACAAATGAAAGCAGTTCAATCCATTCACAATCATTTTGCATGTGAAACTAACTTTTTGCATTTGATAATGTGTTTGAAAATACAACTTATTATACATTCCTCAATCATAAAAATTATTCATTTTATCAAATGTAATTAAAATAAGTAATAAGCAAAAAATATGATTATTTAAGTGATCTTATGGTTTTATAATTCACTCATACATACATATATATGTAGGTATATATCATGTTAAATTAAAATAATATAAGTTTGGTAAAGTTCATTGTATTTTAATTTAATTTGTTATAACTCAAACAAGCCATAAATCAATTTTTTTAAGAAATCTTGTTTCTCCTGTAAAGCATAGGACTATGTACTTGAAATATCTAATTTCATCAGACATTCATTTAATAATTTCTATTTCACTGATTGATTATTTTACTTTTACACCAGAAATGCATGAATAGAAATGTATATGATATGTTATTTAATTACCCGTTGTAAATAATCCATCATTTCATTTTCGCTTCTGATTTGAATCTTAATTTGTTATAGTGTACCGATCAAACATTTACCTGAAAATCGAAACAGAAGTTCATAAATAACATGGCTTAAACTCAAGATTAATTAGCATGTCATTTACCATCTAAATTGCACGGGTCACTGATTTGGAAACGAACTTTTCGACACTGATCAAATTGATTGACATTCCAGTTTGATTCATTTAAACAGATCTATTTGGTTGGATGACTACCAACTGAGCATTGATTTAAATTAAATGAAAAGCAAAGGAGAGAAGCCAGGGAACTTGGTTAATTAATTAAGTATTCAACAAATGCAATGACTTACTCTCCCTGTTCTAAAATAGTTTCGCAGCTATTCAATATAGAAATTCATAGAATTTGAACTTTATGCAGATCACCTGTCATTTTCAATTCGAAGTTTCGAATGTTTATGTCCTTGATATGGGGTAATTTAGTATCAAACAGGCGTTTCTACATCACATCATATTATTTTCTTCAAACTGAATTATGTCTAAAATTATTTACCATAGCTATCAGTAACTTAGAATAAGTGTAATATTAAGTGCAACATTCTAACAAAATGTTGTATTTTTGCCATAATTAAAAACGTATTACTTACATATATCCGTTTATACTCTTTTCTAAAATTTATTTGATTGACATCATTATACTGAGCTAAAAGACACAAAATTGTAAGAATAATTATTTTTCCTTTTAAAAATATTATTTTAAGTTCATTTTGAGAAAATATAATAAAATAAAAATTATAAAAATAAATGAATAATTTAGTGAAAAATATTTATCAAATGCTTTAATGAATTAGTTAGAAAAGCTGAAATTTTAATAATTAACATAAAAATATAAAGCAAAACTTATTTAAAACAAATGTAATCCCGAGTTTAACACTATTAAATTCGATTAGTTAAGTTTAATAAAATTATGATTGAAGTGATGATGATAAGATTGTTCAACTGAGCCAGAACTTTATTGAAAAATATTTTGGGCTACTTTTTGTTGAATTGATGTTTAAAATGAATAAAGTTTTAAAATTCTAGTTCATTGGTTTACATAAATAAACAATATTTTTAATGAAGCAACGGTCAAAGTCATCCTTAAAATTTTAATTAAATTAATCGAAATTAACTTTTATAGTTAGTGTCTTTATTATTATAATAAATAATCAATTATGTATACAGATTTTGAAAAATTATAACAATATATCTATCTAAATTGAAAATAAATTTACTAAAGAATAATTTGTAGTTTTTAAGATCAGAAAAACTAGATTACTGTTCATTGAAAATCTAATTTCGACCTTTAAATTAAATTATTCAAATGTTATATATTAATGTAATATTAAATATAGAATGGACGAGATGAAAATACATTATTTATGATAAGAAAATGTATTTTATGACACAATATGATATAATTTTAATGTGATGAGTACTTATTTATTTACACAAATAAATTATATTTACATTGAATCCTATTATAGTTTTCTTTCAAATTACATTAATTTATAGCATATTAACAAAATATAAAAAATATATTAAGAAATTAAAGGAAGAATATTAATTTTTCTGTTATTTTACAAATAAGAACCATATATTTTTAAACTATTTAGAAAGAAAGCAGCTTGAGTACTATTTATATTTTATAATTCACGGGATTGATAACTTTGAAATTTTGTACATTACGGTATAAATTTGTGAGGTACTTATCTGTTTATAATATAGATTGCACAAATACTGCCATGCAATTGAGTATAATTTATTAATAAAATGTGAAAATTGCATCAATAAGATACACTAGCCTGTCAAATCAATTAATTTCTGCTAATTAGGTGGCAATTACTGCATAACTTTGCCAAATTACTCTGTAGAATTGTTGAGGTTCACAAGAAACATTTAATTAAAATTAGTTCCACAAACGAGTGGATGTTATCATTTTGAATTTTTTTTTTTTTATTAAACAACAAAGCGCATTTCGAGTGATTCTGAACGAATGTGTTAAAAGAGTGTAAAAAAATAGCAAATGCAACGCTAATTTTACTAATAATTTGGCTGATGCGCGAGCATGGATTTTAGAGCTGCTACAGCACGTAATCTGTGTTTTTACGAGTTGTTATTTTAAATGCTTCAGAGAGGTCTCTCACTGAACAAGTGATTCTTGTTGATGTACTGTCTGGAATTCAGCTCTGGTCTATTGTGAAAATGCATGATTATTCAGTAAATTTTTTTAAGGGATTTTCATCTTAATGACGATTTAAGATTCTAAGTTCATAGGCTTAATCCATACCTCCGTTCCATTAAACTTCTTAATCTTCCAATATTTTCTGTGAAAATCACATTTCTTGCCTTGTGAACATGTAAATGTCATTATCTTTCAGCATTGTACATTGGATTGAATTCATTGCTGATATAAACACGTTTCACTTTCTTGTAGAAAGAGGGAAAAAAATCTATTATTTGTTCATCTATTTTGTTAATGAATCACCAAGTATAATATACAATGGACGCTTATTTTTATAAACGCGTAGAAACCGGTAAAATATAATCGAAAGTTCATAAACTAAAATGATTATTGCTGAATAAAGGCTTAATATTGAAAGTTCATGAACTAGAAAAAATTTGTTCCATCTTAAAACCAAAATCTTAAATCCAAATAGTTCATATAATCAAAGTGTTAATTAGAGTTCCACAAGAACGAGTGCCTTTTGTTATTCTGCATTTATTCTCATTTAAATAATCTTCTTCTGAAGTCTCTTTAAAAATTCCGCGCCTGTTATTGATGAAAAATGTCAAAATGAGTGATATATCTATTGAAGTATCCATGGCTCCACGCTATTAACATTGTACAACATATCCGCTTCATTGATAAATTGGTCTATCAATGGTAGAGGTTCACATTATGTGGGTGCTTCGTTCCCGAACATCTACATTGTACTGAGATTTACAAGCTAAATATTTAGAATTTATGCATATATTGATACCCTCAATATTATATTAACGAAGAATATTTCCTGAATATTTTATTTATAAATTTTTCTATAAGTTCTTTGAGAAAAAATATATTTTTTAAATATAAATTGAACCCTGTGTTGTTTTTAGAAAGTTTATTTTGTCATTAAAAATTTTAAATCGATAAAAATTTCTCCCGAGTTACTTCAAGCGATTGATTTTTAAAATACCTTTTATTCATTGTCAAGTAATAATGTAATTTAATAATGTAGGAATAAAATTACAAATATATCAATATAAAAAATATATTTATTAATTCATGAAATTTATTTTAATTAAAAGTAATTTGTTTCATTTGGATGCCAAATATTTTGATATCAACTGATATATTTACTGTTTTAAATGTTTTCAAAATTGTCTGACAATTTTTAACTACCATTACAAAGTTCACCGAAAATAGAAATCTTGTATTCATCAAATTGAGCACTTGTGACAGTCAATTTGTTTCTATATTGAATAAGTTACTTTATTTATAAAAGCATTAATAAAATTTAAAAAATTAAAAAAGTAATATTATATGATATTTTTAGCACAATTTTTGTATATTCAATGATGAATCTTTAGTGGAGAAATATAATTCTTCTAGGAACAAAAATTTCTACACATTACACTCAAGGATTAAAGATTCTGTTAAGTTATACCAAAGAGGAAAATGAGGATATCTTATCTTTCTAATTGCTTGTTATTATATCGGAAACGCTTTAAATAGCTAAAATATATAATTACGAAAATTGTACACAAGTGAAACTTACAATTGCTTAATTTTTGTGCAATTAGTGTCTAAAAATTAATGATTTGTGTTTCAGTTAAATGTCTATTTCTCTGCAACAAACTTAAAAGTCAATATTTTATATTACTTTAAAAGAAACTTGCACCACGAGGAGCCTAAGTTACCCTAAAATTTGAGATGGAAGCTAGAGAAGTATTACAGTATAGTAGGCTTATATTCAAATTCAATTATAAGATTTAAAATTTTAAAATATTTTTTAGAATTTTTGGGGGATAATTCAAAACAAAATATTGGAAATTTAAAACACTGACACAACATTATTCAGTTTCAAAAAACATTTTTACTTAGTAATTTAAAAATATATATAGCTAAATTTTAATATAAAAACATTAAAATATATTTTTTATGGTTTTTTCATCTTTAGAACACTGTTCCCATTATCACCAAATGTACCCTTTTTTTGTTTCAAGCAGTGAGGACGATTCTTCAGACAATGCTAAGTAAATTCCCTGATAGTTACTTAATATAACCACTTAAAAAGTGGTGTTGCTGTACAGTCTACTTCTAACTTACTAGTCGAAGTAACAAAGTAATCAATCTCGTATTGATTAGTTAGAAGTGCTGAATGCGTCTCCTTCTCTTTTTTATTTGTCACAGTTTCTTTTGTACGAGAAACTTTCCCAACTTACCAAAAAGCATTTCTCATGTCTTGACTTGTCCGGAGAAAATGTGTTTCTTTACTTTTTCCTCAACTTTTCTATCTCTGTCCGTTAGTTTCACACTTGAAAAAGAAGTTAAGTGAAACTGTTGGCTATCTACTCTCCAACTGCCCTACAGAAGGTAAAAATATCGGGAGAAAAGTTATTTGGGAAAAACTAAATGCAATAGCAGGTTAGATAGTTCTAAAAACTATAAAGACAATTAATTTTTCTTTTCTGTCTCAAGAATGATTAATTAGTATTATACTTATAATCTCAAAAAATTAGCAGTAAAAAGCAAAGAAAAAATTTTAATATTTAATTATAAACACATAGATTTAAAAAATTTAATTGTAATCAAAATTTATACAAAAATCTCTTTGATGCATTTAGTTCTCTTTATTACAATTGATTATAAAAATAATATTAAGAAAAAATTGAAAATGAAAAAAAAAAGTTAGGAAACTTCAGCATTATTGAATTTTACAGAATGTATTTATGAATCCAATCATAAGGAAGTTGACATAAAGTCAAATTGAAAAAAAGTCAAATTCACAAAGAGGCTAATCATACAGACTTATGCCACAAGACTAATCATATAGATTAATTATAAATAAATTGGCATAGTTTTTTTGTTTTTTTTGTTTTAATATATTTACAGCTACGTATTTTGCCAATTGAAATATCATTATGAAAAGTCAATCACTTTGTAAATGTGAACCACGGTCAGGTGATGATGTCTACACATCAGTTGGCACCTTACTATACATGCGAGGTCATACCAGAATCAAAATACATTTACGACTAATTTTAGAAACTCGAATCTGTTGACAGACTGTTTTTCAATTTGACTAGTTAAAAACTTATCAACTCGCCTGCTGCGAAATCAGTGCCTTTCCTAAAGTCAGCACGACTTCAATAGATTGGCATGATATTGGAGTAAATATTTCCAATTGAGTTCTGTTGAAATGATTTTCTAAAGTAGTTAAGTAGTTAACATGAATAAATCTTTAGAACATAAAATCATAATTCCATTTTTTTTAAGATAAATATTTTTTTTAAATTTAATATTAAGAAATTTATTTATTTTTCTTGATATTTAGATAAATTATACGTAAAAATTATGCTGGAAAATACCACATACTATTGCATAAAAACAACAAAGAATTGTGTATCAGCGGGGATGTTAAGAAAAAATATCTTGTCTATACAAATTTCATATTTGAATAAAATATAAAAACACTGCAAATGTTCATCAAGGAACTTCTTAGATAATCAAGATATTGCTGTGCGTATTTCAAAGAATATATCTGAATATATGAATAAGGAATATATGTCTGATTGAACTGCTGACAGTGTACTTCTAGCAAAAAAAAAAATGGTACCAACCATTATTTAAAAAAACGTAGCTCACAATATCATTTTGTAAAAGATTTACAGCATATGGTAATGTTTCAAATATCAGAATATGACGAATGTCAACAGAAAACAATTCGAAGTAGAGTCAGAAATAATACAAAGCAACGAAATGGCACTAATCCGTCGACAACTTTTGCAACTAAATTTAGATACTTTGCTCTAGGATTCGTGA
>JAPDSC010082402.1:269744-297668 GCA_026290005.1 Latrodectus geometricus | reverse complement strand
GAGTGTATATGATATTTAAAAAGTGAAAGCTACAATGTTTATTAATAGTTTCATGGTGAAATTATATGGAACATTTTTTTATCCTTTGCAAAAATGCTGTCTACCGAATGTAACCAATTAATATTATTAATAATATCAATCATTATATTAGTCATTAAGCCTCAAACTATCTGAATAAAATTTATGTATTGATTTGACAAGCAGCATTACTCGATTTCTCACCCATAAAGCATATTAGGAGAAACCTGTACACATCGTACTTATAATATCGTTAAGCTAAGAACGGCATTTGGCATAATATTCCAGAATTTCATTTGGAACAATCACGTAGAAGTTTATCAATAATTTGCCTAGAGTAAAATATTTTAGGTAATTCGCATTTCAGTAATATTAATTAATCAAGTACTTTAATTACTGAATAAGTAAACATTAGTTCATATTGTTCATTTAAATTTTTATTTAGATGTATTTATTTTGTTAAACATTCATATATCATATCATCACACAGATGTTCGATCTTCATAGTGTTTCTGTTTCCTTACAGAAGTGTGAATTTATTGTCTGTAGATGTCCAGTAAAATTTTTAAAAACATACAATACGTTTTACCTATCTTTTTATGAATAAGAAAATATATGAGGTTATTTGGTACTTATAGACTTTATTAGGTATTTAGTTCAAGTAGCCAACTGGTATATAATGCTTTGGATTAAAAGAAAAATTACAAGAGTTAAACTATATTTATGTGGGAAAAATAGGCACGTGTATTTGTCGTTAACTATAAAATTTCCAAAATTTCTGTAATTCATTCATTTCAGAAGTATTCATTTTTGAATGATTCTGAATGATATTATAAGATTTTATTGTTACTTGTATAAATATAAGCAGATTCTTAACTAATATTTTACAACAAAAAAATATAAAATATTTGGTCAATATTTAAATAGGGAAATGAAAATGCGAAAGTTGCAATAAATTCCTGGTAAATGATGTAATATTATTTTTATTATAGATATGTTATTAAATAATAAAAAAACACTCGAAGGTATATTTCAATTTAATAATGATGATTAAAGTAAAGATAGTTTCAGAATCAGTTTGAAAAAAAGGCCTAACCAAGTAACTGTACAGGCATATAGGAAAATTTTGAATATTGGTCTAAATACAAATATTTCCAAGGCCATATGATCATCAATAAATCAGTGATGAAATTGGGAATCATTTTAGTCTCATTCTAAACTGCTTTCTTCTAATCTCGGGAGATGTGACTAACTAGATGTTGTGATTGATTATATAAGAAATATTTCACATTTGTGGACTGAGAAATAACCACCATGTTTTTTAAACTCTATTTCTCATAAGCCAAATTATAAAGTGGATCTTTTGTCTGAAAGATATATATTCGTATTTACATGAAAAAGTAATCAAGTCCTCATCTAATTTTTTCCTAGATAAAAATTAAATTTCAATCTGATTTTTTTCTTATCAAGTTATAATTAAATTAATTAACAATATCTAGGACTATAAAATTGATAAGCAAACAAATCAAAATAAGACAAAGAAATCAAAATAAATAATAACATTGATAGTCAAATGAATTTAGTTTGCCACTAATGGTATTTAAAAAAAAAAAAAAAAAAAAACTTTATATATGGAGTTAAAAATTCATTTTATTTGAACTTAAAAAATTATTTTTTAATGATCTTCAAAAATTATTTTGATTTATAATTCAGAGATATTTTAAAACAAACCCCCCTTTAACTGATATGTGATTAAATAATGCAGGACAAATTAAAAATATGTCATTTTTTATCTTATATGATTATTACATAAATATATAAATCACTTTATTGTTCCCTTAGTATTTAAGCAATTTCTAAAAGTTTATAACTTTGTATGCTTTTATGGATTTGGTATTATTCACTTTCTATGTATTTGGCAGCTGACTGCACATATAAGGATAATGGTACATAAATATGTAATAATGTTTCTGTAAGCATGTTTGATATATTTGTTAATTTCAAATTTTAGATGAAATTTTTGCCGGGCTTGCAGCAAAATGATTCGTGCGCAGTGGTTCATGGGCTTTTGGCGTATTGTTTTTGGTTCTACAAGTCTTGGTTTTGAATTCCTCCTTGGTCTTGGATGCATATTCTGGCTTTGCATCAACTTTAAACTCTACGCTTCGATCTAATTATTTCTTTCGTTGACTATATGTATCTAATGAGTGACAAACCAGAGCATGAGCTTTTATTATAAAATTTACAATTCAAATCTTAATAAATAAGAATACGATGGGAAATTATACTTATATTAATTAGTAAATTACTTTAAATTTGCTATTAATATAATAATAAATATTTAATATTTATGAAGAATGATTTAAATAACAGTTACTAAAATATTTTACATTCAATGAAATGGTTTTTAAATAGATGAGACTTTATTCTCATATATTTATAGCTTAATTCATAATTATCAGAACAAATTAAATGAAATGAATGAAAACTTAAAAAAAAATATTTAAAGAAGTTTTGCATGGCAAATTTTAATGATAAAACTTAAAGGCTATTAAAATCATGTGTGCATAGATTTCATACTTCACTTTCATAAAAACCTCACGACAAAAATGTTTAATTTGATTTTTCTTTTAATTGCAACTCAGAAAAATTTTGGTTCCCTAGAAATATTCTTTTATAATTTTTTTTGTAAGGTCCGCATGTAACTTTATGCTTGTCATTATGGGTATAAAATTGAATTTTCAAAGAAAAATTCCGCTTATAAATACATAGAGAACGGGACATGAGTGTGGGGTGGGAGCCCTAACTGAACTTTGTACCTTTTGAGTGAACACTGTAATTACTTTTTCTTTGCGTAAGGAAAGAGTTCCCTTCTCCGTCACTAATGATGCCCTTTTGCACCATGACGTCACGTCATCAAAGGCTGAAAAAAAGGGATTTGAATAGGGATTTCGTGAGAAGCTTGCTTAATTAAGTCTAGGAAAGAAATCAGTTTTTCTTTGTCTCGTGTGAACATTTTACAGCGCTTAAGGCCTGTCATTATCATCACAATGATTATAAATGAAAATCATCTTAACTTTTATACGCGGAATGGAATTAATCGTGTTTTCGATTATTTGCTCCGTAAGAGAAAGCGTTTTCAAATTTGAAAAATCAATTTACATTTCTTTTACAAAATAATTTAATTCTCCCAGAAAAAACTATTATCTTTAAAATTGTTATTGTGAGAAACGATAATGTAAGGAATTAAGAGAATATCAATTTTTGATTCCAAAAGCTGAGAACATGATAGCTTAATAAAGCATAAGATGCAAATAAAAATGATTATTTTTTCATATTTTTGCAAAAATTGTTAATTGTTAATACAGCATGAAAGAAATTTAACTTTTAAAGAAAGTGTTACATGATATGCTTTATTTAATGCTTCATTAAACGCAAAACTTTTATTAAATTTAGAAATTAATTTTTTGACTTGTGTTTTCACATTAGGGATATAAGTTAAAGAGTAAATCTGAATTACATGGCTGATTATCTCTTAAAAATATTTTGATATTTATTTTTTACTTTTGATACAATTCAAAAGAAAAATGATTAATAACAAGGAATATAAATTTTTAATAAATCTTATCGAAGTTAACTTTAATTTACTATTTAAAGTTATTAGCATGAAAAAAATGTGTTAAAATATAAGTCACACTTTTTTACATAACTTAAGATTATTTTATGTATTGCAATGATTTTATACATTAAAAAAACGATTTTATTTTATGTATAATGTAAAACTTTAAAATTTATTTTCACAAATTATATCACTAAAATGTATTATGCCAAATTTTAAAATTCCTATCAATTATATAAATTATTTTAAATTTTAAATAAAAATATATTATATAAATTAAAATTTTAGAAGTTATTGGAGAAATAAAATTGTATGATCTATTGATGAGAAATGCTTTCGCAATGAAAATTAGGTCAACAGTCATCGTATTTTTACCCATTTTTGCTTAATAATTATGTATACTGTGATTACATTATCTCTGAAGATATTATAATATATTATTTGAATTGTAAAAATTATATTAAATAATTAATTATAATATATTATTTAGCATCACGAATAATATATTAGTTTGGGGAAAAAGAAATCCATTATTTTTACGTGAACTTTATGTAACTTCTTTTGGATTCACTTTGTGAAAAGGTTTAAAACAGCTTTCATGTAGATTTTTAGGTCTTGCGCGTTACGACTGCTGACATGCGGTTAACTTCGATCATTTTTGATATTTTATAAACATTTTCGACGATGCTGTATCCACATGCGAGGTGCATCTCTAACATCAAAAATACCTGAACGGAATTAACGAAACAAAAATTGTACGTAACTGGTTGTTACAGTCTTATATAGGACGATAAACACCTTTTACAATTTTAGCCACCCGGCTATCTTTTTTGCAGTTACAAGAGAAAAACGAAAATGAGTCGAATTTTCGGTTTGTTGTCTTCCATTTTTAAAACCTTGTACTCGTAACTGAATTAATCAAACAAAAAGCCGCAAGAGGATATTTTAGTGCCAAATGTCACCTTTCCAACGAGCATAAATCTTAAATTGTTTGATAGATACCTCACAAGATATCGATTACTACAGACGTCTACCCAAAAAATAATGGATTACTTTTTCCCCAAACAAATATCATTTTTGTGAGGTCTCGAAATTTATACTATCATTAAAAATGTTAAAAAATTTATATGCATTAACATATTGTTGAAAATTTAAATAAAATTTTCCCAAATAAATTTTTATGATACTGGATGTTTAAACTCTCACTAATGCTCTTATAAAAATATTCATAATTTTATTAGAATCCAATTCTTTTGAAATCTATATATCTATCTACATATATATAATAAAGATTAATGTAATTTATTAGAAACAGCAAATAGATGTCTAAAAACTGCATCAGAAAGCAAAACAAGAGGTTTTCTATAATTTAAAGCTTCATTTTATAGTTCTGATTTTGTGATCTCAAAAATGTAGCAAATAACAAGTGTTGGCACAATATATTTAACTGTAGGTAGCAGCTCATTCATATAGATTTCATTGCTTGTATATTTGTAAACTCTTAAGAAATAAATGCTATAGTGAATCTAAAGATTTTAAGCAAACAGCAAAATTATTTTAATATAAACAACAAAATGCTTAAACTAAACTACAAAATTTAATAAATACAATATATAATTTCATTATAATTAAATTCAGAAAGTTCACTAAATTCAATGAATTTCGCGAGCTGACGAAATTCAGTTTCGATTTTTCTTAGGTAATTACACAAATTCCGTTTGTTTATTCAACCAAACCCAGCAGTTTATCATATCCCAAAAAGTGAGTTATTGAGAAAATTTATAAATCCAAAAAGGAAGTAGTATATGCATATAGTAAAAAATTACTTTTGAAGCATTTCAAATAAAAAAATTGCAATCATGCTAAAATATGTCAATACTACACTGCTCGCCACCCTAATTACAACAATTAAGAAAGACAAAATATATCATAATAAAATTTATTTTGTAGATAACATATTGACCAAGTACCAAATTATTAAATCTATAGACTTCTGTGAAATATGATTCCAGATAAAATCAATAGCCCGAGTAACATCCATTGCTGGAGACCACTGTTTTCTCAAGCCAAAGTATTGATTCAAACAGAATTTGGGTTTAATTTTGGGGTACAGCAGATCAAGCAGCTTTCACACGTTGAAAAAGTTGATCCAGTATGGCAACTGGGGATATAATCTTGGGGAATTGTTGAGCAACCTTGGACCACATAATTTTTATCGGCGAAAAATCTGAATAGTGAGTTGAACAGGGAAACAATTCAATCAGGTGATTGACGTAGAAACTTGGATAATGCGTGCCACGTGTAGTCACGCATTATCCTGAAATATTTCTGAGGGCAAGGCTTGAATGCAATGAAGGAAAACTGTCTTCAAAACCTTAGAGATGTAGCACTGGCTGTTTTAAGTACTGGCAATGCTTACTAGTGGAGTGCGACAGTAGTATCCCATAACGCCTCATATCATAATACCCTCTGCAGGACCAGTGTGACTATGCATAACGAGGTGTTTGGCACACTCCCTCCACGATGTCTCCAGGCTCGAATGCGAAAACCGTTGTGTTAAAGACAGAAGCGTGATTCGTCACTAAAAACAATTTCAAATCATTCTACCATCCACATCCTTCTTTCATCGCACCATTGGTGGTGGCGACATCTATGGTTCTACGTCAAGGGTAGACACAATGGACGTCTTGCGGACAGACCACTCTACTGTAAACTGCGTCAAATGGTACGCGCTGACGCTGCATGATGCGTTACAGACGGAATGTGCTGTACTATAGCTCGAGATACGGTTGAACGATCCGTCACTGCCATGCGCACAATTAGCCTATCATCTCGTGAAGTGGTGCACTGAGGTGGATGAGAACACATCGATCCATCGTGCTCTCATTCATCTAACAATCACATATCCGCATTACAGTTGTTTGGTTTCGTCTAACACGAGTACAGATATCCCTGAAGGATAATTAAAATTCTCGGTAGGCCACTATTTTTAATCTGTATTACTCGGAGACTTGATCAAAAATGATCAATGTTTTCTAGAAGGCATAATTGATCGCTTACAAAAAGAAAACACGATTGATGATCTTGAATTTGTCGAAATCTCCAAGCCTGTAAAATCGCTTTTAAGCGACGCCACAGGCGCACGTGATGTGCTTCTGAGCTGAAATTCTAATCATTCGCATATCTCAACTCCACCTTTACATGCTGTAAATTTAATGTTATTTGCATGCTTCCTTGAGGGTGTTGCATTTATGCTGGACAGCAGAGTTTTTTAATTTTAAAATACTGAATCAAAACTTTTTCAAATCAATTAAAAACAATTATTTACAATTATTTAGCAATAAATTTATTAATGCGACAGTTTTGCATTAAGGAGGACAGTTTCGAAATCACATAAAATATTAGATCAAGTACAACTTAAAATATACGATTATGTTTTCACGAATGAAATAATTATATTTAATGTATTTTCCATACAAATTTAAATACGTGAAATCATTTTTAATTAAAAAAATTACGTTTAAACAATTAAATTATACTTTATATCTTATTTAAATGAAACTTTACTCCGATCAGTGATGTTTTAGCTCCTAATTACAAGCATTTACAAATATTTAGTGAGTGACTTTACTTAATAATTATGAGCAACTATGCTCCAAATTCGTTTTACACAAAATTGATTTTATCAATTAGAATGAGCAATGATGCTTAAATTTAGTTTCAATTCATGTCGCAATAGTTATAAAGAACACTACTTTGTACAATACAGGTAGTGTTGATAACAAAGATCAATGGTGCTCAGAGTATTAAACGGCAATACAGAATACGCAAATTACAGAACTCATAATGCTAGAAATTTTTAAATGCAGTATAATTATTTGTTCCGAAGTTTGTGAAAATAGAAAAAACAAATTGTATAAGGAATAACTAACTATACACGAAAATAATTTTTCACTTGTTCTATTCAGTATTCATTCTAATATATGTAGTTATGTTACAAAAATAATATTTAGATCATTTAACTATCAATACCGTAATATAATTCATCATTGTCTTTGGAAACAGAAACAATTTTGTTAAATAAATTTGATTAGAATTTTGGTGGAATTATTATCAAACAATTATTAAGATGATAACATTATTTGTATTTTCAAGATCTTCTTAAAAAAGATATATTCAGAATCAAATGTAGCTTGAGAAATTAATGTATAATTTTGTGAGATCATCCATATACTGGTTAAGAAACCCAAATAATTAACGAGTTGTTACGTTCGAGTCTGACATATCTAATGAACTATTCCTGATTGGACTTCTTCTATAACAACATAATAAAAGTACTTATTATAATTTTAAATATAAAATCAGGCTTAAGAAGCTTAAAAAGAAAATCGTAATTAAAGAGCGAAATTTTTTCAGCACAATCACACACTTAGGAATCTCCCCCAATGTTCTACTATTTTTTCAAGACCAGCCTCTATTTTTGAGTAGAAAAGAGGGTGGAGGAAATTTGTGCGCAAACCTGATGAGTATAGGTTACATGTGTCTTGTATTTTAATTATCTGTTATTCAAATGAATATATATTCTCTTAGCAGAAATACCACTAAAATAATTCAAGTCATTAACTCTTGAAAGCTCCGCAAGAAATCTCTACTAGACAGAGAAAACAGTATTTTTTCCTGAAATCCGAGCGTTTCTGAATGGTAATTACATGTCACATAATGAGACACATACTGTTATTATGTATGAAAAATTTTACACCGTACTTGCCAAACTTCACTGAACATAAAAAATAAAGCTTGCAATGAAAATTTCAAGAAGAGAGCCTACAGTCCAGAAGAAAAAATAAGGACACAAACTACTCTATATATGACGTAATAAATCGCATCGACCCGTTACTGGATAAAAAAATTTAAGGCCAGTAATTTATTAACTGATTCGGAAATTGAGGTGATAAATTTTGAGAAGACTATGAGCTAAGCTTTTTCACCCCGAAGGAAAATATCGCCAAGCGCTGCCCTATATGTCATGTCCTAAAATGTGTTCCGAGCTTTAGAGTTTTTAAAATATAGTTTACTTCAAACTTTGCAACGACAATATTATTTGTTGTACTTATGTGTTGAGAAAAGAAAATTATAGAAATATATTTATAAATTTATTGTTTAATTAGTTGGTTTATATTGATTTTAACCGAGTGACTATTAATTATTTCATATGTACTTTTATATATTTTATATTTGAAAATTATATTCTAAATGCATATAGCATTATTATTTGTCTATCCGAAATCTTTGGTCTATTTTTTCTTTAATTGCATTTCAATACTTTTATAATGGCATTAAATTTTCCAAAGTATTTTATTTAAATTTTTATGACATTTAATTTTAAATTGTTTATGCTTTGATAAGAAAAGAAAAAAATATTGCTGAGCAAAATACTTTCATTGAATATAGTTATTTATTTAAATAAAAAAATGTTAATAATTTTACATTTAAAAAAAGAACAGAATTGTCTTATAACAAATAATTCTATCCTTTGTATGTTTTAACATATAACACACACTGCACCTGAAGCCATGAATTTAATTAAAATTTTAAAAAAAAAACTGTGTGATCGAAATTTTTTCTCCTTAAACTCTATTTTTTTTTCAAATGAATTTATTTGAGTTTTGTTTAATTTAATAACAACAGGAAAATACTTATTTTGCTTGATACTTTTGACAATGCATATTCTAAAATAACAGTTTTTGTTAGAAAGAAAACAACATAATGCTTTTACTTGGTTAATGATGCTAAAACATATTTAGAAAAGTTCATATGAGAATGTAGTAAGGTAATATAAATGCAATCCTTATCAGGGGAGAAAACTGTCATATTTATTTTACATTAATAAAAATACCATTCTAATTTAAAAAAATATCAACATCAAAATTTTTAATTAATTTCCTTTATGATGGTCTAGATAATGTGTCTTGGTAAAAGAAATATTTTTTAATTTTCTTTTTTTTAAATTTTCAAAAAAAAATGTTTTCAATATATTTTTCTATATTTTCTTCTTATCAATATGATTTAGGAAAGTAATTTATTTCAATCCAGTTTAGTGCTATCGAAATTACTACTGTTCTGTATATTAAATATTTTAACTAATTTTAATTTTCGTCCTTTGTTTGTGATTACTTAACTATTTGAATATACTCCGCAAAAAATAATCATAGCAAGGAAAAAAAAAGTAGGTAAGAAGTTGATTTCTTTCACATTTCATTTTATATTCGTTCCCTGACCCAAATTAATGGAACTTATTCAGGCAAATATTGTTTATAAATAACAATTGTAAAAACATTAAAAGTTTATTATGGATTTTAGCACATAATTGGCATAAGTTTGCGTTTCTGAAATATTTTTGTTTGATATAAACTTCTTATTCCATCATTGTTACAGCATATAATTATAATGCAAAGCATAACCACTAGTCTGTTACAAGTTTGCTATGGATTTTACGATAGACATCATTATTAATTTGTAATTTAAGATTCAAAATTAACAAAAATACTTTATAAAAAATACATTTGTGTTTGTAAATTTTAAAAGTAAGATATAATCTGTAGTATCATGCAATAACACTCATTTCATCATTATAATGCATCATAATAATTTATGCAGATATTGAATGCACCAGTTTACAAAAAGATTTAGTTTGGAATAGTATGCTCTATAACAAAAAAAAATAAAATTAATATCAAGAATTTTTAGTTTAATTGCTAATTGTCTGGACAATTATTAAAAAAGAGCTACGCAAAGATTGTTATCATATATTTATTCATTTTATAAAAGACTCTTATATGAAAAAAAAAAACAAACAATTTACAATATTATATATTATCTTATAAAAAGTAGGATAAACTTGAAAAATATTGAACATTACCCAATGCTTTAGTACGTATTCTTTCTAAAATAAAGAGAAACGATGGCCATAATATGAATCTAACTTTAAAAGGTTTCCATAGCCAACCGATTTCTCTCAACTATTCACACAGTATAAAGAAGTGAAACAGAGTAAGCACAAGTGAGAAGGGGAAAACGATTCACAAAATTGCTGAGAAAATAACACTAAAATCACATCAAACGTTTTGCTGAAACTGCTCACGTCGAGTCTAAGTGAAGACAATTTTTCTCCTCTTATTCTGACTCGGGAACCATCCAGCCTTTGGGCAACCGGATCACGTGCTACCTGACAACGCCAACCTAAAATGTCAGCGAGATGATATAAAGAGATTGAAAAAAAGAGAGAACCTTAACAGAAAAGATTTGTGCTTGAAAAACCTTTGGATAATATTTATTATTCCTTCAAAATCCACCGATTTGTAAAAAGCATGGAAGATTTCCTGAAAAGTTGATCTGAGAAAACTAAAAAGCACTAGATTATTTTCAAATGAAATATTGTTCTGGAAATATTTCTTTAGAAAATAATACAATGGGTATCTAAAATTTAATGCCTTATTTGTACATGTTTCTTTAGTTTATATGGTAGATATTAAAAAATGAAATTTGCCTAGTTATAATTTTTCATTTATAATTTTTGTACAAAGAACGACATTAAATATGTTTGAAACATTTAAAATCTGTCCATTGTATACTTCATATTAAAGGCGTTTTATATACTTCATATTAAAGAGCATATTAATCTTAATATTAAAATAAGCACTTTGTATAAGCATAAGGAACACCAATATATATATATATATTATGGAGAAGAAGAAAATTTAATAATGTGAATTCTAGAAGAAATTTAACAATAGTATTAAATCCTTAATATTTTCAATTGTTCCCCATAAAGTGTATACTAAGATCCATGATTTATCAAAATTTTGTTTTATAAATATTATTGAAAAAAAGAAACAGCTATTTAAAATTGAGTTAGTGCACACTAAAATTTCTTTTTAGGTATGTACAATATTTACAAAAAAATTTGCAATTTTTACGAATCCAAATTTCCAAAAAAATAATTTTGTCACAACATTTAATACAGCCCTCAACTTTTCTTCGTAATTTTTGCTTATTCCATGAATGTGATAAATAATGTATAAAATTTAAATATCATTTTTATTTAATCTTTTAAATGAATAAAATATTTAATAATTTTTTAAATTAATTTTTGATGCCACACCTATAGTTTATATTATTTCTGTAATAAGGAATAATAAAACAGATATTTCATTTATTATAAACATACTTAAAGTGTTGGAGTCTGTTAAAAAGTGTAAGAGAAACAAATGTTAATAGTGTGTATACAGCTATGTAGAAAATGTTTTGATTTCAAAACAAGTTGCATTAATTTAAAATACAGGTCACCTACTCTGTCTAGTGGTCAGCATGCTTAACTGCTGTCTGGATTCGAATCCCGGTTCCGGCATGAATATGTACTTTCTCTCTCTCTCTCCTGTCTTTGTCCTTTCCTCGTATGAATGAAGTGTGAATGGTTGCCTATCCTATAAACGGGTTTCTATGGGATGTGTGTTTTGTTAAATAAAAAAAAAATCATCTCCAGCTATCCTCTTCAAAGTTAGCTACAAGCATATTAGCATTCTGCTCTAAAAAATGTCAATCATAACCTAACCTAAACATACATTAATTTAATGATTTAAAACATATTCAAAATTTATGTAAAGTACGTTTTAATATATATTTTATTCACATAGTTTGATGTTATCTAATAGTTTTATTGTTATAGTAAATTTTTAAATAATAATTTAGTACAGCAGAATTGCATACAAGACACATAAATAGTAAAATAAAACATTAATTATAAAAACAAATAAATAAATGAATAGAAAAAATATAATAAGTTATAGAAACATAATATGTAAAATAAAATAAAATAAAATTGTAAATTTAATAAAAACTTTGAAAATTTTTAAATATTCTAAAATGTTTTCAAATATAGCTTCTAAAATTATAAATCTTTATGAAAGTTTAAAGTAATATAACATTAATATATATAGTTATAATTAATTTCAATCACATAAAACTATGGCAATTGTGTCTAAGTTTATGTGACGCCAAGCTCAATTTTCGCAAATTAAGGTTAACTGTGGCTGCATCTATACATTAAAAGATTGCTTATATTATTATGAAAAGTTTATGAACAAAATAAAGCAATTTTCTTATGATTTCTGTAAATTATACTTTAGATAGTACAACGAAATTTAACTGGTCCAATTGAAAGAATAAGTTTTATTATATTTTATGTTATATCATATTTTTGTAAACCCATATGCACGCACAAAGCACAGTAAAATTTTGCTTTTTTTTGATAAAAAGCATCTAAACATTACATAAGATAAAAAAAAATGTGCAGTTGATGACTGATAGATATGTCATACATATTATATAACATTTTTATTTAATAAAAGAAAGGATCACTCCAATGATATAAATAAAAAAAATATGAATAAAAAAATTCATATTTTCAAATATAACTTTGATGTAACAAAATATGATGTGAAAGTATACGTATGAATATTTAAATATGAATATTTTATATATGAAAATTTTAATAAACTATACAAAATATGTGTTTAAGGTATGTAATATTATCAATTTATAATAGAAAAATTCTATCAAAAATCGTTAATTTTTCTTACAGTTAATTTTTATAGCCATGCCTGTTATTATATTACAGAAAAACCTTTATCAAGAATAGTTGTAAATATATTCTAACATTATGATTTGATATGTGTGCTATTTAATTTAGTTTAAATTATATATCTGATATACAATAATACTATATCATTATATATATTAAATCGGTTTAGTAATATAATTATTGAAATGGTACTCTACTTTATCCTTGTCATTATTATAAATATAGTGTACTCTTAATGATGTTTAAATTTAATTTAAACAAAAAATTATTTTGCAGTAAAATGTATTTACCAATTTCCACAAAATTGAAGCATCATTAAATGCGTTATTGTTCAATCATATGATTTGAAAACATATTTTAGAATTTAGCTCTTTTGATTAAAAAAAAAATAGAATTTTAGTATACTAATAATTTTACAATATTAATATACGTACAAATTTTATACAATATTAAATATTATTATTTTCAAAATGATTTGTATTTAAGAATGAGACTTTCCTTCCTTTTTAAAATAATAATATAAATAAATGTTGATTTTTTGAAAACTGCGAAAGTATAGATCCAAAATAGAGTGTTTTTAATTAATAGGCAAATAATTCTCTTTTTATTATTTCAACATAAATAAAATTACTGTTAAGCCAGTTTATAAAAAAAAAGTTAGTTACTAAAGCACATCTATACGAATACATACTAACATTTTTTATAAAATTTAAATAAAATGTGCTAAATGAATTTTTTTTGCTCTTTCCTTGAGGACTATTATGTAAATAAAGTCACAAGTGTCACTATTATATAACTACTGAAAAAGGTGTTTGACAAAGCCAGTGAAGTACAAAAACCAGCGTATCCCTCAAAATAGATAGTCCTACTTCCACAAAAGAAAGAAAATGTTTGAGGGGGAGGGAATTGGAAACGAAGTGAGAAAAAAAAGGCAGTCCTCTAAAACTGGTCATGATTAATGCGTCTGGTTTCCGCAATCTGAAACAAAAAAGCATCACACTTTTCCACAAGTACTTAAAGGCCTAGCCCTGGTATTTTAGTGGCGAAAACTTATCTCTCACCGTAGTTTAAAAGGGTGTGATAGCGTAGAATCACTTTTCCGCCTGCTTCACACCTGATAAATGGTATTTGAAAGACTCTATCGTGTTTCAAATACTTTTGTTTTGTTAAAGTTTCGATCTAGCTTTTGTGGTAAGTCCGTGGTAGAACGAAGAATGGAAAGTTATTCTGTGCCTCATATTCTGTAATATGATAAGGAATTAATCTAAGGATTCACAGTAACCAGAAATGTAACTATTCAAAGTATTATGAGGAAAGCAATGCTTCACATGTCGATATATTTCAGTTTTTTTCACTTTAAAAACGAACGAGGGTTACCACTTCCATATCATAATCTGTACTTGTCTTATAAATTAAGATTTCAAAAAAATGTGTTGACTATCAACAATATTAATTGTTCTCTTAACTTTATTTAATGTAGATTTTTTTTTTAAATTATTCATATAGTATGAACGTTTACTATAAAATTTTTAAGTCTATTTCAGGAGTTGTTTTATCCTGAACTATATATTTATCTTAATATGTTGTCACAAGCATAATATGGATAAGATTAAAAAATACGGATGTTTTTATCAATTACTTAATTGAAAGTTATTCTTTTAAATGAAGATATTTAAGTAATACACATAAATAAAAACTATTTAAATTTCATATAAAAATACAATTAGGTCAAAATTTAGAAATTTTGGTAAAATGACAGCAAAGTAATAATTATATAAGAGAAAGACATGGAAAAAAATTCAAACAATAGCTGAAGACCATCTAATAGTATTTCATCATTAATATTTTCGAAAGCGTAAACTTTGTGTTATAACTTTTGAATTTTAGGATTAAGTTTTAAGGAAAAACCGCAAAGAAAACTTTATGAAAAAGAAAAAAAAAACTTTAAAACAGTCAACTAATTAGTAAGTGAATATATTTATTCATGAATTAATCTCTTGAGCAAATATGGGTGAAAACAGATAAAATATACTTCCAAATTATAAAATACAAGATGGTAATAATCCAAAACACTCGTTGTGCGTGGCAAAGGGAGAGAATGTTTGCATATAGTACGAATGATTTATAATGGCACACAGAAATTTTTAACAAAAATTAAAATAATTGGGCCGCATTATTATTAAGTATTATGCTGATTTTCTTTAATATTCTAATTATATCTAATTAGCTTCACTCATAGTAATTAATTAGACTAGTATAAATTGTATTAAAAATAAATTATAAAAAAATGAAATCTTTAAAATTTTAACTTTCCATGCTTGTAGTGAAAAAGAAACAAATGAAGTATGCATTCACATATCAGCTTGCATCTTTGGTTCGAGATTCTGAGCAGTTAGCCGAATGCTTGGCGCATTTACCTTCGGTACGGCAGTTCTTGGGTTTGAAACCCACTTTTGGCTTGGGTGTCCATAGTAGTTAGGAATCCACTTTAAACTATAGGTCTGCATTTAATTATCTTTCGTATGCAAAAATTGACTGTTAACCGACAAACAAACCTAATTTTACTTTTTGACGTATTTTTGTTTGACAAAAGCCTTAATGTTTTTATTCTTTTATATCTCAAGAAATTTTATTTCATACTCTTTTGACTATTTTCTCAACCCAATTTTGCAACATTACTGTTTTAGAAAATATTATTCTTATGCACAAATAAAAAATTATTTAATTTATGAATTTCACGCAGTTGTAAGTTCTATTTCATTGGTAAACCTTACATTATTTATATTCTCAATTATAATTTTATTTAAAAACACACTTTAAGTTGATTTATTGGAATAAAAAATAGTTATTAAGTATAGAAGACTTCCTGTTAACTTTTACCTTTTAATGATTTTTAAAAAGTATTAAATATTTTTCAACATATTTAATTTTTATGAAATGATGAAGATGATAAAAATATTAGATTTAAAGATAAAAATCATGATTTACGTGGAAAGAGCAAATGTTGAAAATCATTTACCTTATTCATGAGAACACAATGATTTGATTTCTATGCGGTTACAGAAAACACATTATGTACACAAATTTTTTAGGAATATATGAGCAAATCTATAAAACCAAAAACATAAATTGATTATATCGAATTAATAATATTAATTTATATTCGCATGGAACATTTCCTAATTGTGCAATTAAATTCAAAACTATTGAATTAGTCAGTTGACTGCAAATTGATGCTATCCATGCAATAATATTAAAATATGGTTTAAAATACTACAAACGTGAATGACAATTAACCTCTAATAATGTCATTCAAATTTAAATATGGAAATAAAACTTAAATACTTAAAAACATGACACAGAATAAAACACACGAATAATATCAAAGAAAAACGTATGTGTAGCGTATTATATAATAAAATAAGATAGAATTTCCAGAAAATTTATTTGAAGAACAAATTAGTGATTAGGAAAAACAATAACGTTTGCTAAATTTTATTCATTTCTCGGTTTTAATTTTATTTACTAAAAGAAAGCAGAGTTTCTAAAGCATAACTCTTGACAACACATGACTTTGAAATTTCATTAACAGACGCATTTTAACAATGCTAGTAATATTTGGCGATATATTTCCTTCTCTTGTTTCATAAATGCTAACATAAGAAAGAATACCTCCCTTTTCATGTTGTCAGGAATGATTTGATTATTGTATCTGCTTTTAACTGTTATTAAGTAAAATTAAATAAAATATTCATTCATCGCTTAGTCGTAAAACATTACTTTTAATGTATTCGCAGGGGATTTAACTGGAAGAAAATATTTTGCATTAAAATAAATTGTTCATTAAATCAATGATACAAACAAGAAAAAAAATCATTTTATGTAAATTGGATTAAAACAATTTTACGCTTATAAAATTTATTATTTAAAAAAATGATTAATTTTGATTGCCTCATTGTCGAGTGAATAAGTGCAGTTTTTATTAGAAAAATTATTAAACTTCAATCATAAGAAAGTAGTTCGTACTAATGTTATATAAGTATCATATAAAAAATATTTTTTTCGCTTATAAAATATATTTAATATATAATTTATATAATAATATTCACTATATAATTTTCAAAATTGCTAATGAACCCACTTTTTTTTATTTTTAGAGCAATAATTATTTTTTTTCTTTATAGTTTCATTTCTTATAATAAAATTTTTATTTTAATTTTATATTTTAACTCTAATTGAAGATTATTTACTTTTTAAAGTTTCCTGACTAAACGCTGAAAAATGAAATCTATTTGTCATCTCATGTCAAAAGAAAATTCGGTCAAACCATTTTTGATATTATACAATTTAGGAAAAAACTTTATAACTTATAAGCAACTTATGAGGCATAATATAAATTCCTGGTGTGTTCTTTCAATATTATGTATTACAAATGCACGCTAAACTCAATAATACATAATTGTTTGATATGTCTTTGTATTTCTATCTCTTCTTTATCCTTATTAATTAAATAATCTGTCCAATCACATCTGATGATATATAATTGAAAAAAGAAATTATTAAAAAATAAGACAAACAATTATTTAATTTTAACTAACCGCACATTATTTAACTTCTTTTTTTTATTTGTCAGTGATTTTGCAAAACATCAAGTTTCTCCTCAAAGCTTAGTTAAAAAAAATAACAAATGTTTTATAAGGTATGTGTGGTAGTTTAAATATATTACTCATTTATAAATTTTTGCTATATCTATTCATATTTTTACATGAATAGTAACCGGGAATTTTCAGCAAAGTATCTAATCATATTTAAAAAAACTAACATATTTTGAGTAAAGATTGATAAAATAAATAATACATTAATAACTGTAATATTTTCTCTCTCCACTTATTGCTTACTTTTGGAGTAATATGTAAAAGTTAATATCATTTCTTAAAATAAAAGTCATAAATGATCATCAAAACTGCTAATTTTTAATCAAATCGTGAACAAGCATGAAATATTAATAGAAATTCATTATTTATATAATAACTTGCCCTTTTTACCATCAGCAGCACTTAAAACATTAAACCGAACATTCTCATAGAGTAGTAAATATAACGTCTTATTTCAGATTAAAGGTGAGAAAATTTACATTAAAGCTGTTCAGGCTTTTATAAAAAATTTTCTAAGTTTCTGCAATGCATATTTTTTATTGATCTTAAATTAATTGTTAACGATAAATAATCACTATTAACACTTTAGTGAAATACTTAGGTGTATTACAGTGTCGACGAAATTATTTTACATAGTTCGCATTAATTTTATGACACTGGTATTGTATCCAATAAAGTCCATCCCAATGTTCTATTATAAATTCTACGGTTTCAGAAGTGTTTGCAACAAAATAGTTAATTTATACCATTAAATAATAGTAGCTTAATTTTGTTATTTGCTTTGACTTGTTAAACACAATGAAAATGTAACAAAATGCATTGAACATATTCTTTTTTATCATATTTTTTATTTGGTTACTGTTGTAATAACTCCATCGAGATAAATTGAAAATATAGTAAGTTGAATGAAAATTTAAAAACAAAATCTGTTGTATTTAAATATAGAAACATAAATTTAACGCTTATTTCGAAAGGCTAGAAAGATTATCTCACTGCATTTTAATTTCACTATCATTCTCTTCATATTTTTTCAATCAACTCATTTTTTCTGCAACAAAATGAAACAGCAAATTTTCTTCAGCTTGCTTTTGTGTTTTTGGGATATTTTTTCTTTTGCTACTATTTGTAGAAGCCAAATGGCAACGGTGATTGATTCAATGGCCATTTTGTTCGGATCGGTGATGCGTTTAATGAGAAGAATCGAAAACTAATCAGGAAATTTCGTGGCTGGCTGCTCGGACAGATATGATGCCACGTTGATGGATTACTGCATTGAGTTTTTATTTTCGTTTAGTAAAAAAATTACTAATTAAATTTATTTTTTGTTGGAGAGATCAAACTTATCATACCTACCTCTGTCAAAGTATTAATTCCAACATGAATAATAGGTTTTTAATTTTGTTTCTAACACAAGATTTTTTTAATAAAATTTAATAATAGATTAAGAAGGCTATTATTAAAAAAACAAGTTTGTTTTAGTTACATGAAACATATTAGTTAAGAAGTAAGAATAAATTATAGTTGCCTAGAATGTATTAACATATATACACACATATATATATATATATATATATATATATATGTATATGTATATATTTTTTCTGAAAGCTAAAGACGTTTTCAAACATATTCTTATCGATTTGCATAGTATTTAAAAAATCAATCAATCAATCAATTTTTATTTACAATTCTGACATTGTACGTTCATTTGTAGTGATAAAAAATTGAATGAAAAATTGTATCTTAGGATGATTAACAAAAGAAATAGATTAAAAAGTTCATTAGAATTTTTTTTTTAATTGAATGGAAACACTTATCTGCCTAAGCTGTATTTCTATAAGTATTTAATACCGAAGATAGAAAAAACGGGCTTCTAAAACGAGCTTTACATTGAGATTTTTTTCATATTTAATAAAAATATTCATTAAAATATTTCTCATAAGAAGTTTTTCTACTTTTTACTAAGCCTCTTGAAATCATAATTATATTATTCCTTTTGCATTAAAGTAGGTTTTATTTTCTTAGCATTTTTGAAAAAAAAGAAAGACATTTCTTTCGCTTAAGTAATTTAAGAGAAGTTTTATCTGAATATCGCAATCTCATTACGTTATCCAAACTGTATGATAATAAGTTTAAATATTCAAACTAGTAAAAAAATGCTAAATGGTGAAAAATATGTTTCGCTTTGAATTTGACAATTTCAAAAAACAATTCAAGAACTTAAGGTCATTAGTTTGAAAGTAGAGCGTTTTCCTTTTCTGCCTAGGGAAGAGAAAATGAAAGTGCCTTCCAGAACTCATTTGTTTTAAAAACTATTCTTACTTTCTCCTTCTAATAATGGGCTTAGCATCTGAAGAAATAAACGTTCAAGATATTACCACAAAAATAAGAGTCAAAATAGGTTAGAAATAAGGATGGAAAAGAAGCATTTTAAGAAAAATGTTAACCGTTTTAAATTGTAACGCCATTTTCATTGTTAAAGCTATTCATTTGAATGACAAATGTACCACTATGTTAGTCTGATTTTTTATTGCTATCATCATAAAAATTTTCTCTAAGTGCTCTCACCATATTTGTAGTACTCTGTTTTTTAGTTTCTTTTTTCGCTTACATAGAAGATAATGATCTTAAAAATTATGTACCTAAACTTCTGTTGTTTTGAGGCTGTACTTTTATTTCTTGGTTTTGTTATTCTTCCTCAAGATTAGGATACTTCCTTCACGAAAATTGCGATAAATAAACCTATCGTTAGTTTTTCGTTTTTAACTGCTTAATGTTTTTGGAGATGAATTAGTTTTTTTGTGGCTAGGAACATTATAGTATTTTAAATCTTAACGCACTTCCCGCTAATGCGATTAATTTATGATATACGAAAATAATAAGTACCTTTTTAACATTTTCTTATTTCTGTATATCTATATTTCCATATTCCAGTTAAAATAAGCGGATTAATTAAAAAATGATCGATTTGCAATGTTAAACATAATTTAAAGCAATTTTTTACAAACATAAGTTTTTTTTTTAATTCACTAATTAAGTAGATATAAAATATTATCTGAAAATATACAGATAATTAATATTCTTTAGTATATAATTATATTGCGGAAAATATATAGATATAAGCCAACTTTTAGTAAAGTTTGTCTTATTTGAAATATTATTTATCTTTAATATTGTCATATGAGATTATATCAGATATAACATAAAATATGTAGTTAATTTTTTATTGCGAAAACTTTTATAATATTCATTACATTAACTAAATATCAGTCATACACTAATAATATTAATTGAAAATATAATCGTTTATAAAAATATATAAGTTATCTAAATATAAAAAATATATAAGTTATCTAAATATTTACATTGTATTTTAATATTTGAAGTATTTTATTCTATAAAATGTTGCGCGTAATAATACAATATGAAGAAATTCCATATCTTAATAAAGAAAATTGATTCATTTTGAAAGTTTCAGTTATTCTAAAGGATATGTGCTCCAGAATTCAATCAAATGTGGTGTAATCACATGCTGAATACTTACATGATTTCAACAATTTTTAATGAAACTCATTGAATGAACTTAATACAGCATTATTAGCAGTCATATTTATCTCTTAAATTAAACATAGTGTATAAACGTAAAATTGGACAAAACATATGTCTTTTCACACAAATAAGTTTTAATTTCTTTATTTTTATGGTTATAATAACTTCAATACCTTATGATTATTTATTTTATTTAAGAGAAAATTTAATAAAAAGAATCAAAACTTATTTTAATATGGCCTCAATTGAGAAGATAATCTAATAAATGAATATTTATGTAAATATATTGAAATATTGCAGCCTATTTCCATAGTAAAGAACCATATAAGAGAATTTGTAATTCTTATGATTTAACTTTATCAACTAAAAAGTACAAAAAGCACAAATCTTAAAAAAATAAGTTTGAAGTTTAAGCAATTTTGAGTTTAGTTACATTATTTTATTTAACTTATTGCAGTTTATATATAAAATCAAAGAAATACATTGATATGAAAGAAAATATGTACAACAGGGCATTTATATGGATTTGACTTCTACTGTTTCTACTGTATTTTTCAGACTTTCATAAATTAATTTCAAAACGATTCTTTTCATTAAGATTTTAGTGTAGTAACATGATTAAAAATGACATTGAATTACAATTACTATTATAAAAATTGATAAACATATTCTAAATTGAAATCTTTATCAAATCTTGTCCAAACATTCTTACTGAGATGAATAATGAATATCAAAATAAATGAGTAATCTTTGAATGCATATTTTTATAAGTGAAAAGAAATTTAATAATCAAATAGTGTTTTTTGAATTGTGCCAAGCGGTTAAAGAAGAATTTCTTAACAACATCCTATGTAAAAAAGTTATTTATGCAGCTTTTCATTTGCATAATTAACATTTCACATTAGATGAAGTAGTGATTATTTTATCTTGTATCTCATAATCTACTTTAAATTTCAAGATGATGAATTTAGTAAGTGATTTCATTAAAACATTTGCTCAGATTTTTTTGTCTTTTGATTTAACTTTAATAATGAGTATGTTAGCTATAATAATATATGGATATATTCTGAGCTAAAGTATTTGATTTTATATGAATAATTCTAATCAAGAGTTTATTAGAATTATTATTTATTTTGTTAAAAATTTGAATAAATTAGCTTACATTTTATTTATATGTATTTACAATAATTAATATTCTAGGCAATTTTAAAATACATTATATGTCTTTTACTTACATTTCATTTATAAATATTATTGTGAACATTAATTTCTACACAACCAATAATCAACCGTTATCTGTTTAATTTAATATACAAGATTTCTGTTTAAATACCCTAGATGTTTCTTTGAAACATGACCTTGCAATATGACAGATTATCTTTATCCCTTTCTTAATACAAATATAAATTAAAAATATAAAGAGCAAATGTATGACTAACATTTTAACATTAAAGTAAATTATTTAATTATATTAATGAGTTCTTTTATAGTACATAAATAAGATTTATTGTTGGCAAATATTTGTGTATAATTTACATAAGCGTGAAATTTCTAATCATTTTTAAATAATTCATACTTAATAACACATTAATTAAAAAATCAAAATAAACATGCCCTTATAAATAAAAGAAACATTCAAATTATAATTATTTTGTAATTGATAGTGATTTCAAGCATGATTTGAATTCATTTACATGATATATGACATTTCGAAAAAAATGATAGGATTAAGAGTGTTTTAGAATATCTTTGAGACATATATAATACGTTATTATTAGCTATTTGTATTTTATTGCTTATTAAGTAAATTAGGAAGTCTGATAAGCAAATGTAATAGATCTGGAGTTCAGCCTAATTTCCCTTGTGGAATTAATCAGCATTTAACTGAAATGAGATGTATTTACTGTTCTCCTAAAAGGCTAAACTGTTAAAGGAGACAACGTTTAACGCTTGCAGAGTTGCTCCTGTATAGCCCACTAATCACCAATTTTGGATAATAAATCTGAAGCGTTGCTACCATTAATGAAATGATATCACGTTACGTCAGATTGTCTCCAAACTTAATGCAGTGTTCTTCTCAAGATAGGATTCCCAGGCATGCACCGAGCAGGGTGTAGGACGCCAAAAGATCCAGCCTTTTCCCTCCAGCTCGTTTAAATTTAGCATTACAGCTTTAAGCTCCAATTAAATCCTACGGGGTTACATGAGAAAGGCTACCAATTATCTGAGCTTTACCCAGGACAATTCTTTGTCCTATTTCCTAGCAGAGAACAGGCTTCTCTTAATGAGAACACGGTAAATTTATGTGATCCCCCTTTCTCTGTACTAGTATCCTCGGTGGCAATGGGTGGATGGGTAGAATCGGAAGATTCAATGGGGTCTTCGACATCGAAACGAACTGTACGAGGCTTTTAAAACTAGACCGGAATTTTAACCGTTCCATACTCTGTTGTCGAGCGTTTCCTTTTGAATTCCTCCGAGAATGTCGGAATGTTCTAGATTGCTTAGGTCATTTGTCGCGGAGGAGAAATCTTTCAGACCGATACGTCTCTGGAGCTTATTAGAAATCTTAATTCACTCAGACGGTAATAAGAATGATTTCCTTTTATCTATTGAAAGAAATGAAATTATGATTCATTTATTCGTTTCTTTCCATTGTAGCGAGCATTTTCTTTTCTTTCACAAGTGTCTCATATTAGTTTAACAAAACTATTTAGTCATTAAAAAGTAATTTTAAAAGTTAAGATTTTTTTTTATATATTATGTTATTGCATAAGCTCAACAAAGGGAACGAATAATTTAAAAGCAATTTATTGCATTTAACATACATGCAATTTGATTTTGCATTACTTTGAGAATAATATAAATTGAAACAATAACATACATTTAACTATGCAGTAGAATTATTCATGCAGACTTAAAAATTAATATTTCACTTTAAAACAATGGGCAAATTTAATACCATGAAAGTAATCTTTGAATAAAAGAAAATTAAATTTAAAATGTATATATTTAAGGGTATAAATTATTTTCGTTTGAAATTAAAATGCAAAGCAAAATACGTTTTTTATGTAATGCATGTAACAGTAATATGCAGAAAGTTTTAAAAAAAAGAAGTCAATATTTTCAAAGTAACAGTAAATTAAATTCAAAAAATTCTCAAACTTCGTTGATGAAGGAATAATTAGATTTTCAGAAAATAAACAATATGAAAATGAAAGTAAAATTTTAATATAATTTCAAGTCCTCATTAAACATAAAATTATTAATACTTATCTTATATTGATAAAGAATAAGCATTCACTGTGACCAATTTTTAATTTATTATTAATATGATTTCTGCTATTATATTTAAAAATTACATTAATTTTACAATGCCTGATTGTCAATTGTTTTACTTTGTCTTTCAATATTTGAATAATAAAATTATCAATTAAAAAGTTTTAGATATTTACATTGTTGTCAAATTAACCATACATATTTATTAAAAAATATATTGAAGTCCAATGAATTTTAATAAATTTTACCGAAAGTATTTGCTTAAGGACATCAAAGATTAAGTATTTCCGCCATGAAAAAGTATCAAAGTATTATTCTCACAATGTCATTCATCCAAAGCTTTCTTTTCTATAGGGAAAAAGGAGAATGTGTTCCCTGTCAATCTCAATTGACACATTACAAGAAGGCCTTCAAAGGACTCCTATTTGTCTAAAAGACACAAAAGAAAATATCACAAATCACCTTTCTCTATGTAGTTCATTTTATTTGATAGGGATATATGGCTTGACTTGTTATTTTTCCTAAGCTGTCAGTATGCTTTTGTTGTTATCTTGACATTAAGTTGAGGAATATTACATTTTGGCTGATTAAATTTAGTTTTTAAGAAATAATGAAACTGAGAATAGTTTTAAAAATAAAATCCTTTATGAAATTATAGATCTATTAAAACTAAGTGTGAATTTAATAAAATTTGTTTTAACATGATATAAAAAAAATTAAATGTTTTTATCTATTTTCAGAAAAATAAACGTCACAAAAGGTTTTACTTTCTCTATATTATAAATAGCCTCAAACTATTGCTTATAAATTTATTCTTCAACCTTAATAAAATTTTATATATTTGTGTCTTAAACTCTAAAACTTTAATATTCTAATAAAGTAAGCCAAAATTGACTAAAAAGCAATAATTAAAATCTGACATTAAAATAAATGAAAAATTGTTTTTAGAAAATAGATCAGCATCAGAATGATTGCTTTTATATTAAATTGTATAAAACTAATAAATTTATTTCATAATAAAGTAATATAGTTCATGCATTCCCATTTACCAAGTATAAACATGCTTAGCATATAGGCATTCATTTAATTTATTAAGAGTTCTGCTTAAATTTAATTCACTCAAGTTGTAGAAAAAATTTACTTCAATCATTTTACGCCTTTTAAAATTCCTTATAAAGTTGATTAATAGTATGTGCTGTGAATTAAAATCTACAAATTTAATACATACTCTAAACATAACAATTTAAACAACTCTTTAAAATTTCTCTCTACATGGAAAGAAAAACTTCTAGTCTTTATTAATTTAAACAACAAATTATTTTAAATTAAAATTTTTACAATCTTTAATAATGGATTATTTTCGATATATAAAAAATCATTATAAAAGATCAAGATAAAAGATATAAAAGAAAGAGTAATATCATTTTTATGAAAATTCTCATTGCAAATTTTAAAATGAAGTTCTCATATTTCTATAATAAAAATTAAATTACAGACAAATTTATTATAGCTGTAATAGTTGTAATATTTTTTATTCATTAGGACTTTTACACGAAAACCTTGTAAAATGACACAAGAACCAGTAGTATTTAAGAAAATACTTCAAATTACTATAAAAAAGTACGAGTAAGTTATAAAACGAGAAACATTACTTGAGAAAAAATGTATATATTGTATAAAAATATATGCATGCACACGAAGGGGTATGGTTTGAACGTTTGAGAAATGTAAACGTGTTTTATTTGATTGACATCTTAAAATATCTTAAGCTAAATTAAATATTAATATTCTTAATAATCTATTTTTTGACAAATATAAATTTATAAGTTAATAAAGGAAAAATTTAAATTAATGTATTCAAAGTTAATATGAAAATAAGAATGGAGGAATTAATTAAATAATCGTTGTGAATATTCAATGTTATTTTAAATGGATTAATTATTTTATATAAAAGAGGAATTATTTTTTATGTAAATTCTAACCAGATTCTAATTAAGTACTTCGAAACAATAATATCTGTCTTTGATATGACACAGTTTTATTTAAATCTTAAAACTGTTTTATTTGGTTAAATCACATGTTTAATTCCCTTAAATCAATATAATATTTATTATTTTAAACACAAAAATGCTAATTTATATAATGAGATTACAGTTTTGTAATCAATTTTTATCCAATTTTAAGACATATAATGATTTAAAATTTTAATAAAAACTTATTTAAATTTTCTCTGTATACCTTAGCAATATCTTTATTCTAAAGAAGTCAGATAGAAATATTATCCTCTATAGAAATTTTTATACTTATTTTTCATCTTTGAAATAAAAGCATTAAATGGTATGCAGTAATACATAGATGTATATACTTCGTTTTTTTTCTTAATTCAAATTTTTAACTTTGAGTGAAGCAAATGTAGAATCATATTACTATTATTAAAATATATTGAAAATTAAAATATTAAGCCATGGGTTTAAAAAATATGAAGGGTCAACTTTTGCTTACCGCTTTACTAAACTTTAATACGAAAAACAATGTGTTGGTCCTTTAAATGAAAAGTTATGTATAATTATATTAATTTTACTTTATTATTTATATGTTTTTTCTAACAAAATGATGAATATTTAAAAAAAAACTTCCATAACAATAATTACAGAATTTTATTCACAACACATTTTACACCAAAATTTTATGATACATTTTTATCACAAAAAGTACAATTCCATATAAATTAATTTAATAATCATTCATGACAATCGGATTGAAATATACATACATTAATAATGTAAATATTATTTATATTTAAATTTATTATTTATCACAAATATAACTTCATTTCATAAATTTCATAATTATTTATTTATTTATTTTAATTTTTCCTATTTTTATTTTTTTAATACTTGGATTTTATTTTTTAATATTTGAATGTATTTATCCTGTATACATGGAAACATTTAAAAAATGTTGAATTGCACAATATTAAACTGTTTTGTTGTTTGGATCAATTCAAATAACAAAAGGAAATAAAAGTTTTTGGTAACAATTCCTTCGTTTGATAATACTTAAATTTAAATCAAGTATTTATCAATTATTTTATATAGGGTCATATATATATATATATATATATATATATATATATATATATATATATATATATATATATATAT
>JAPDSC010082402.1:248359-258750 GCA_026290005.1 Latrodectus geometricus | reverse complement strand
AAAAAAAAAAAAAAAAAAAAAAAAAAAAAAAAAAAAAAAAAAAAACTCTCGAGAGAAGGATGAAGAATCATGAAAGAAAATTGCTACCAGAGGGTGAACCACAACTAAAAATTGATCATTAGATGGAATAAATATCAACATAACACAGATCTTTACATTGTTCAAGGATCATTGCATTAATAAAATGGGGCAGAGCTGCTATTAGCAGAACTACTTGTGACAAATGTATGCAGTTGAGCAAGAACCATAAAACTAAGGTTGCGGATTATTAAAAATATGTTTTGTTCTTTCTGATTAATTTTGCTTCTTACTGTTCACCGAAGGGTGGTGTTTAAATTTAGCAATCCATTTCAGATGCCAAAAACACAAACACTCATTTTTTGAGAGTTTCTTCTTGAGAGTTCTTGAGAATATAAGAGTGATTCCGAAATAATTTGGTATCTCATTTTATGGCTTGGTGTAAAATATTTTTTAACTTACATGAGCAGTCAACCAACATTTATGTCTCTCTTTTAAATGCACAGCTGCATTCTACCACGACAACATTGCTTTTATCCGCAGATTGCTCCTATCAAGATAAAGTGCCTGAGGTGGCCAGTCTGGTTAGGGCCTAACATCGGGAGATAGTGAGTTTGAATCCCGGCTTAACCAAAAAGTCATCTTGTTCATTAAAAATGGCTGTGGTATATATTAAATAGATATATCTTTCAAGTGAAATGATACCTTTTGTTTGTCATGTTATTATTAAGGTGTGATTTGCTTGATCCTTACTTCTAAATTAGGAACATTTCCAACCGTTTGCTTTCACATAATTGGTAGAACTTTTGGCTAAAGGAAAGTAAGCTGATGAAACAACAACTTATAAAGAAGATAATTATTGATTTAATGTTGTCGAATAAGTTCAATGATGACTTCGGGAACATGAAGACTCAATTTTGCAACTTCCATTGCTTTTTAATCAGGTACATAAGCATAATAGGTTCGCCGTGGCCTGTTTTAGAAGAAAAAGTTAGATCCTGTTAACTTCCTTATATATCTCTCCGAGATATAAAGCAGTTTTTGCATTTAGGATAGTATAGCCTCATACAGAACTTGTGCTTGTCTATTTCAACAATTGTGACAACTAAGTTAGCTCTTTTCGTATTTTTGGAGGAAAATACTTTTTATTTTACCTTTCCCTTATTTTGGATAATCCTCGTACAATATTACAAGTTAATTAATCGTATTTTAAAATCCTGAAGTGTTACTAAATAAGTATTTTTATTATGTTATTCGTTATATTCAACTTTTTTAGAAATATAATTGTTTAAAAAAATAAAAATGTAAATGTTTACCGGCATATATAAAAATCTGAGGAATGAACATTAGGAAGCGCGTATGCATGAATGACATGTAGCTTACATAAAAAAACATTCGTAAACTATTTAGCATACAAAAATAGCTTATTATAAATAATATTTTACTAAACACGAGATATTTAGGACAATGAATGCGATAAATCAGATTTGAAATATTATTCACCATTATGTAATTTACTATATTTAGTGCTTCATTATATAATTATAAAAGGCTTGTCTATACACTTTATTGACTTTATTGGATTTATCATTAATCAAAATTAGGTTTTTTACATTTATGAACTTCTTTATGATCATATTTTTTTAAATAAATACACTTGTCAAAAAATAACATTTAAAAAAACTCATATCTATTATTTAAATATTGTATATATTTATTTATGTATTCCGTGTACATGTATTTTATTGTATGCGAGAAGTAAATATATTTCACTAATTTTAATAACTTTATTAAAAATTTAGAATTAAAATAATATCAGAAGTTGAACGAAATAACTCAAAGCAAAATTTCACTACATGAAAATTTTAATAAATATTTTTCAAATAAAATGTTTTTGGCCATTTAGGGAATCGCAATATAAAATATTTAGGATTCCTTTTTCTATATTAGTAGTTTAATTTTATTTTTCTGCAGTGACTAAATAATTCTATTTTTAGAATGTTCTGAATATTCAATTAAATCTTTTAGTCATAATATTTTTCTCCCTACAAACCCTTTGCCTCTTTATGATCTTTTTCTTTCATACTACACAATTCAAACTCCTCTCATAGAATTCAGAAGTTATTTTCTTCTTTTGACAAGAATCACAAAATGTTCAACTTTTTTTTCTTTCTTTCAATTTCTTCTAAGATACTTTTTAATGAAATTACAAAAGAGATTATTTTTAAAACTGTAAATGCCTTCAAATTTTGCATAGCTGAAATTTATTTCTAATGTTAAATGATTTTAATTTATCTATTGTTATTCAGAAAAAACAGTTGAAAATATGTAAATAGATAATAGTATGAAGAAACTGTTCTCGAATCCCTATTCTGGAATAGTTCTAAATCATTTATATTTGTATAAAATGTAACTATTTTTCAATATATAAAAGGAAAATTTTTGTTTTTATAGAAAATATTGGTAAAAATTTGCTTTTTAAAATACATTGCCTTTATGAATATTAATGGAAAAGTTGGGATATTTAGTTTTAAATAAAACTAAGAAAATATATTTTTCCCGAAGATATTTATCTAAACAGCTCTTAATAATTAATAATTATTCAATATATATATATATATATATATATATATATATATCCAAAAATCGAGCTCGAGCTCGAAGAAGTATTTGTACTTTCACTTAGTTTACAAGTGTGTTTTAGGTATGAGGCTCTTTATAAATAATTCACATTTTTATACATATTACGCATTACGTGAGTAAACATATTACTGTTATAATTTAAACTTTATTTTAAGATATTAGTTATTGGTACATTAAATATTGCATATTCACTAGAATTCGTGCAAAGTTCAGTTTTGTATTGCCCGAGGCAAACTTAAAGCTAATGATTATATCAAGAAACCGAAGCTAATATTTACAATATTGTTTCATTTATTTTATAAATTTTTTACCAAACAAAGTCAAGCAAAACTCATCCTATACCGCAAGGTACGCCACCAAGTTTACAAAAGTAAGTACACTCAATAGCAAAAAACATTTACAAAACAACATCAATAACAAAAGAATTAAAAAGAAGGAAACAAATTCTGTAACACGGTAATTTTTTCAATACTCTCCGAATGATTAAGAAAAAAACTGGGGGTCAATAAATTAAGGAATGCTTTAAATTGATTGTAAAATCGATTTTATCTGGTATGCAAGTGCCAGATGAAATAGGTTTAAGATGAAATCGGTTACCTGGTAGTTGCATGCTACCTTCAATGTAATAAAACTTATTCCACATATTCAACAGCATTGTTGGAAACACTATGTCCACAGATAACGATATTAAAACCAGTTTGTTATATAAAATATTGGTTTGTGATATAAGTTTGTTATATATAAATAAATATAGAATTAATTAGTTTTTAAAATAAATTATTCATTTTACATATCATTTTGTGGATACTGTAAATTCTTGCAAGAGCCATAATCTAATTAGTATTATTATTTTTAAACAAATTATTATACATTAAATTATGTAAGTATAGCGTATTCTTATCATACATACCAAAGATAATATAATTATTTAAGAATTGTGAGCATTTAATGACGTATCCCTTCCACATATAATATTCAGCAATAATTCATCTTTACAGAAAAAAAAAGTTCCAAAATAACAAAGGAAGTCCTATTGTCATACAATGATCAAAGAAGAAATATACTATCTTTTAACTTGAACAGAAAAAAAAATTAAATCGAGGAGCAAAGTTTTTATTTCACTTATTTTGAAGCTGGAGATTTATTATTGTTGGCTGAAAGATGGTGTGGGAAACTCCTTCCATAGATTTCTCAACAATTTTTATTTGTTTCTTTCTACGTTTTCTGGGTATTATCACTCTTATTTCCACAATTTCTTATAAAACTCCCATAAGCTGAAATTGCCATTTCTCTCGAAACGGATTTAGTAAGGCAAATCGTTTCCGATTTAATATATCTAATACTATATATTTCTATAAGTTTCAAGAAGGTTATTTTTTTCATATAAAAAGTAAATGCAGTTATACCTTCACGGAATATTTTGGAGAAATATTTCAGGGTGAGAAACAGTTGGAGAAATTTGAAGAAATATATTTTAGATTTAAAATTGATTATGTATCAAGGGGAAAGAGAATATAGAATTTGCATATACGAGAATGTAGCTCGTTTTAAAAATACTTTGTAAATAAAACGTACTTCATGATTCAAATAATTTAATATTTTTACGTTCGTGTTTAAGATTTGGAATCATTATTGTGTAAATAACATGTTTCAAACATAAAGAAGTTATTATTCTTTCTTATTGCATATTTTAAAATTCAATTTTTTTGTATTTTATCTACGTTTACAACACAATCCATAAAATACTTTCGAAAGTAACTACCATTTTTAATTATTATGATTCCTTTTAATAGTAAGAGCAAAACATACAACTGTATATAGGAACATTTTTCTGCTTTTAGTTTATTTTTGCATTTTGCTTTTAGTTTAAAATTAAAATTAAAGCTCAGTGTTTAAAAAGTAGTTATCCTAAACAGTGGATATCTAAGGCATTTTTTTAAGCTGAAGTAAATGCAATATAAATTTATCATAGAGACTTAATTCTCTTAATAAAATAATGAGGATTCTAAAATTGGATGTGGAATAACTTTTTTTATTATAAGAATTTTAATATTTTTAAAGGAAAATAAGTATACTTAATGCTTATGCAAATCATTTATTACGTATAGAAAAAACAGATTTTTCTCTGATGTTTAAAGGACTAGATTAATTATGAGAACGAAACAAAAATTCGAAACTGTTTTGCAAATATGAAATATTGAGTTCATACTCTTTTTCATCTTCCAGGTATTTCTTGTGTTTTCTAAAGTTAACTACCTCTCAAAACGTTACAAAAACAAAAAGAAATATAGGATATTAAACAATATATATCTGTCATGTGCAGGAATTCACTGGACATGGAAATGACGTTACTTCTAAGTCATATTAAATAATATTAAAAAATTGAAAAAAAAAATGTAAAATCCAAAGATAAAAATGAAACCTATTAGAGATTTTCGCAGATCTGGAACTCTTATTATTTGGTTGATTTCATTCTCTATTTAAAACATGAAGTTCGAGGAAAAAGTGTATATGAGATTTGTTCCTCAGAACTCAATAAGAATCGGTAAACAAACAATGTCATTTTGCCTTTTTAACTAAGACAGATGAGGTACATACTTACAACCACAAAAGAGCGAAAAATGAAAATAGATTTAATAACAAATTTATGCATTTAAAAACTATGAACTATATAATTTGTATTAGTTTTAAACATGGAGGAAAATAGCTACTAATATAAAACGTTGTGAAACAAAAATTGTGTAGAAAAAAAAAATAAAAATTCATGCATTATATTTTAGACGATTCTGAGGGACTTAATAGCAAATTTGCAGAATTTTTCAACCACATAAATTTTTCAAATTACTGTAAAATTTACAAAATATTCTCATCAATGAAAAATAAGGCTGGAAAAATGTATAGGTCTCTTACATAATTTCACAAAAGTAAAAGTTTCTCATCAAATATTTGTGTTTTTAACCCCTTTTTTTTCTCCCTTATAATTTAGAAACTTGTACAATAATTGTTATTTATAAGTAGAAAGTATTAAAAATATATCTTTATGAAGTGAGAATACATCATGAACAGTGTTAAGTGATTCCTCTCTATATAATAATTTCAAAAGATAAACGATTCATGTGTTCTAATAATAACTAATAATGTTTATTTTCCATGCTTTAATCTCCATAAAATGTTTTAGGGAGGCTAAAAATAATTCATGTTACCCATCACATCTTGTTTCGTTTGAATGAATGAGAGTTGTTCCTTTATATTATTTGTTTGGTTTGATCTAACACGTGTTTTTTATCAGAGCGAAATATCTATTACATTTATAAAACGTTTTTAGGCCTCCAGCTTACTTCAAACTGAACTGAAAATCAAAGTACGTAATTCATCATATTTGAAAAGGTTAGAATGAAATTTGGCAAATATCTACAATCATCTTGAATTGTTAAAAATAAAATAAACTTTTCCTTATTTGAGAATTAAACATAAAAATGTCAACAATAAAACATTTGACTACAGCTGAGTTTTAAAATCGTAATAAACTGAAAATATTTAGGTTATTCAAAAACTATGTTTTAAAAAAAGCAAAGAAATTATTTGGTAACAGTGGATATAAATTCATCAAAATTATAAAAGCTTAAATTTAAAATTTTAATTTTTAACACTATTGAAACTGTGCCATCCATTAAAACAAACTATTTATTAGTTTTCGGAATTTTTAAAATGTATGTTTCTTTTTCTTCAGACTGAATAAAGCTTTCTGTTCATTTAAGGAATTTTCTTCACTGAACAATATTTCTTTCATAAGAATTTTTAAAATTAGTTTTCCTTATTTCTAGGAAACAAAACTTATTGAACATTATCAGAAGAAAATTAAAAAAAATATTGAAATATTTTTAACTCATATATTTAATATTTTCCTTCCAGTTTTATAATTTATAAATGATTACATAAATATTTAAAAGATGAAACAAATCTCATACTTTAAGAAATCTTGTTTACATTATTTTTATTCTTTTCATAAAACTAGTTAAAATTTATCCAAGAAAATAAAACCCTGCTGACACTATTATCATAAAATATGTAAAAAAATATTCGATATTTAATTACTCTAATAGTTAATTTTGGATATGTTAAAATATTTTTCAGAATGAATAATAATTTAAAGTCTGGAATTTTAAATTTATATCTATTTAATATACATTGCACTTCTGCATTTCATAATAAAAAAAATTAATTTTAATTGATAATTTTCGAATAATAATTTAATGCTATATGTTATATCTCATATTCAAAATGACAAGTATTAGGTAAACTTGCCTGTTTGTAAACATGCTTATGAGACTTGATGCTTATGTAATATTTAACAATTTATTTTCATATTATTTAAATTTTATTCCAGACTTATATTATTAAATTTGTATTTGAAATGTATTTTAATATATAGGTGTATTAAGTAGTTAATTTTACATAATATTTATAAATCTTCTAAAGTGGTTGATAATTCTTAATTACACATTTAATTATATTTTAAAACAACTACACAAAATTTTATCAAAGTTGCCTTTAAGTATTTTTGTTGATTGCCTATTTACATTAAGCTAACCTTACAAAAATAAACTTGAAATCATATGCTTACTTAATCCAAAAAAACAACGTAAAATTATTTTTTTTTGAAAAAAAAAATTAATCTGACTTCTTTTTCAAAGCAAAATATTTTCCATGCTGATTTCTTAACATATTAATGGATAAATCGTATTTGGAAAAAAAATATGTTACAAGAAACCAATTTTATTTTTTTAACCACAAGTTGCATTAATTCATTTAGACGAGGTGAAAATAGTTTATTTTAAGTAAATGAAGAAATCGCGTATATAAAAATGATTGTGAGTTAGAAGAAAAATATAAGTATTGTCTAATGCTATTACTGTAGTGTATTATTTTATATAATTTTTTTATACTTGAATTGATTTCTAGTTAATTTCACGCAAAATTTGATGGAATATTTTAAATTTAAATGCATGCATAAATATATAATTTATGTACATTTTTCTTAAAAAATAATATTTTTATTTAATGTACATATATCTATGTAAGATTTATATTACACAGTAGTAAAATAAAAATAATTTGCATTTAAAAGTTATTAAAATTACTAAAAACGTTTCTCGTATATCATGTTTTATTTATGATGCCTCAATAACTATTAATAAAATAAGTCATATAATTGATAAGTCATGTAATTTTATCAGTTTACTTAATTGTACACTGGTTGTTTGAAATAATTACTTCAATATTTTTCGTTTTAAATTATACCTAGTTTTATATTAGTTTTAATATTTTATAAATTTTATAATACTTGTTAGTTCGGCAAGGTACAGAAAATTTATATAAATTCATTTTTGTCGTGAGTTTTAAAAAATATTTGTTAAAAATATAATTGATTTATTGTAAATATGACTTAGAAAAATTAAATAAATTTTATAAATATGCAATTATTCTTAAGTATTATTCAAATCTATAGATAAAATTATCTGCATTATTTATTATAGATGATATAGATTATCACATCCACGAGAATAATGTTTCGTTAAATAAATCCTCTACACGATTGCGAGTTATCCCTTATCGTGTTGAAATCGTGTTTTATGCTTATTTTTAATATATTATGAATTATTTGCTTTATCTAATTGTATTGTAATTTTCTGGAAATCACCAGGAAAGTAAAATGTTTATAATTAAAACTTATTATTTTATTTATGTACATACGAATTTAAAAATATAATTCATATAATTTTCAACAATGAAAATAAGAGAATAACTGAATTCAGGTGTAAATAATCTGAAAATCTATGTGGTATTTAATTTATTCGTTTTATTCGTTGCCTATTTTAATAGGAAAAAAAAATAAAAACTTGATCAAAATTCCGTCTAAATGTGATACTAAAAAAATTAAATGAGAAACCATTTAAGAATAATTGAATTAGTTTAAAATCCATGTCGAATTTTCATGATCTTAGCAGAATTAATTAAGAATATTTCACAGATTTTTTTACTTACTTTTATAATTCCAGAAATGGGCATTTATAATTTACTTGTATCATTTTTAAAAAAATGTACATAAATTGTGGCAAATTCAAAGGTATACAATTTAGTTTGTTAAAACAAGCTCCAAAATATTTAAAATGAATTATTTTTTTTTGAATTTGAATGAATTTTTTAAATGATGAAATTGGAACTAAGCATTTTTTTAATAAAATTTGTCTAGTGTTTCAAAATTAGATTTCCATATTCAGTGAAATTGGTTGAAGTGTTCAAAAAGTAGGTATTTTTCAAAAACTTCTCCATGATTATATTACAAATTTTATTTATATTTATTTTGTTAGAAAGAAAAACAAATAATATAGTTTATTTTTTAAGAATGCCCACCATTATATGGAGAAAAAACTTTAGATGAATTAAATATGGTACTTCAACCTCAAAAATTCTAGAAATAACTAGTTGAGTATTTTATATCCATTTAATTTGGTTATATAGTAATGTGTATAGTTTTTCAGATTTTTTGAGTCTCATGTACTATAGAATACTAATTTAAACTTATTGAAGTAAAAGAAATTAATTATTTAAATCAAAAATATTTTAAACAGCACACATTAATTCATAATTTGGAGCTTCTTATTGTTCCTTACATAATAAATTTTACATTTAAATAAAATTACCACACTTAATCGGCTATTGAGTTTTTTGGAAAAAAAATACGTTTTTCCCATCTTAATAAGTTTTTTCTTGTGAAAACCAACCTTTTATGAGTGTAAATTCATGCTAAGAACAGAAAGAGGATAAAAGGTATTGGACTAGAAATGACAGTAAAATATTTATTCGCGATACTTTTTTTCATTTTCCTATAGAACGAAGTAAGTTTCTGAATAACCAAATATATAGATGCAATTTTTACTTTGAGAGATTTTGTGCATATAATTCCAATACATTCCTTAATTCTTTTAATGTAAATGCATCAATTTTGACTTAAATTATTAATTAATTTTATTAATAGCATTGTGTTGGAGGATTAATGTATAATTAACAATATTAGAGGCACAAATCTCAAACTACTTCACACACAAAATTAAAGTACATAATAACTTTAAGATACACATTACACTGTGTATATAAATATAAAAATATTGTATATCATTTTTATGTAATTAAATTTTTAATTGAGATAATATGAAATGCACTGTATAGAAAAAAATGTTTTAAAAATACTATATTTAAGAAGTTTAAATTTTACCACAAGGTTATAGTTTTGGGGAAAAAGTTTCCCCATTATTTTAAATATGGTGATATATAATATAAGTTAGAATATTTAATCAAAAGCTATGTATGTTTTTTTTATGCTGATGATACAATTTGTCTCCATATGCATAACAGGTAACATCCATTAAATAAATGGGCAAGTGTTTTATTAATGCAGCTATGAGGCTCATTTCTTGTTGCTCAATTCACGTTTTGTTACATATTCCAGACAAAAAAAGATATTATTGTATCAGAAATATTAGGGGTAGATAATAAAATATGTAATTTACTTTATTGTATCCCGGATATATTTGATATAGCTCTTTATAAAATATTCTGAATAAAACTCAACGATAATTTATTTATTATTTAATAGTAAACACAAAATGTTTTGCTTTCCTGCAATTCGTCTTCACACTGTATTTGTAAAATTCTGCTACTCACAAAAA
>JAPDSC010082402.1:219738-241518 GCA_026290005.1 Latrodectus geometricus | reverse complement strand
TTTAAAAAATGATGGCTTAGTATCTAACATTTTATAAACCACTTTGCGAAACATAGTTTTGACAAATATTTACATTCTATGAGTAGAATTGTAAATAACAAAAAATTCTAAGACTACATTTTTCAACATATTTTGAGTTAAGAAAACAAAATTTATTGAGCTAAACTATTATTTCCTCTATTTCCTTTTTCCGGGAGTTGCTTCTAGTAACCGGAAATACAGTTTTAGAATACACTAAAAAAGAAATTTTTATGTGATAGTTCTTCCTTAATGTTACTTCATATTCTATAGTTTTAGCACATAAGCCATCAACATATTGTTCTTATTATTCCTAAGTCCTACAAGTATATTTAAAACACCTAGTTCTCAAAACCACATAACAAAAAAAGTTTGAGAATTTAAATGAAGTTCAAAGACAGTGAAGAAGGGAGTATGATACAGAGCCACCTTCAAGATTAATAATTACACGCATACGAGACAAATTCGAAGTTCATGGAACAGTGTGTGATATGTACAGAATCAGTGGTGACTCGTACTCAGAATTGTATTGATGCTGCAGGTCACCAATTTGAATAGTATTAACATTTGTTATTTATGTTTCATTTACATTGGACTTTCAGCTTTCTATTTTCCTGAAATTTAACTTTGTAGAACGGTAAATAAATTTTCTATGGAAGCTCAAAGTGTGTATACATTTTTTGAAGCACCCTGTATATATATATATATATATATATATATATATATATATCTGTGTGCTGTGTGTATGAGTGTACAGTTGAAAAGATGTGTTTTGTAAATTACAATAAAAACATTTTACTATTGCTGAAATAAAAAAGTTTGTTTTCGCATTTTAATAGGAATATTTACCTAAAACATTCATTTTCTTCTCGGCGGCTACTGTTTGGAATTCTGGAGCTTCGGCAGAAACTTCGCATCGATACATTCCAGCGCTGTTTAAATCAACATGTCGTAAATATACAGATTGACTTCCTGATTTTGATAGCTAGAAATGAAAAAACAAACTATCAATTTTATTATAATAGAAAAATATTATATTCTTTGCTATATGTGTTACTCTAAAATTCAGTACGAGTAAATAAAAATAATATCAATTCGAATAGTAATGTTGTAGTATTAAACATTCAGCTTGAATAATTTATGAAGCTTTTTTTTAGCATAAATCTTTATAAATTAAACTGAAAGTTAAATCTATTGTTAATCTCAGCTATTACTCTGAACAAATAATAAAGAAATTTTATTCTTTATTGAAATTAATCTTATTTTTCATATTGTTGAAAACTTATCCATTAATTAGATCACATATGTAAATTCTAATGAACTACTAAAATAATTAATATTGACTAAAAGAGAAAATTTTCAGTCAATCTCTATTTTTCATCTTGCAAATTTTCATTTAAAAGAATTTGTATCAGCTTTAATTCTCTTATCACATAAAAACTGTAATTCAAACAGAAAATAAAAGGTCAGATCAATACTTCACGGCAAAACAAAAACTAAGAAAAAAGTTAAACTTATTGACTATGTATTTAATATAAATTTATAAAAAAATTGTAAATCTTAGCCTATGTAAAAATAATAGAGATGAGTATATGGGTATGTATAACAAAATGTAAAGTAAAAAAATGGCAGAAAGAAAATATTTTGTATTTTGTTTAACACATTAATGTATCCTCTTTCCTAGTATGTAGTGTGTGAACTATTTATTAATTATATTTATAAAATAAAGCATAAGTAAGCATGATTTTAAACATAAAATTTCTACAATTTTCTAGGATTCCTTTAAATAATTCCAGGCAGATTATATTGAAATTTGGTATTAAAACACAACTAGTAAATACGTTTGCTGTCATCAAACAATAACCATGTAACTTAATATTTTCAATTCCCTTGTTAATGCAGCTGTTGAAATGTTATTTAATACCACCATAATAAGCATAGTTTGATTAACTACTCCTAATCGTAAAGTTACTCATTACAGTATGCTTTAGATTAACATTACTCTTAGAAATTGCATAGTTATTAAAGTAGCTTATCTACATGTTTATTCAAATCTGTTCTTCATCTATGAATCACTATATAATCATTTCAAAACATCTATCACTAGAGAAGGGAATTATATATATGTATATAAGAGTAAATATATATATATATATATATATATATATATATATATATATATATATATATATATATATATATATATATATTATTCTTCAAGGAGATATTAGGATGTTCATGTTGCTATACCTCTCACAAGAAATATCTCTTTATTGTGGAGAATATCGATTCCGTATTGAACACTTTAAAATAGACTGGTTAAATTATATTGAGGTCGAGAGATTGTTCGGGCCAATGTAGACACTTAATTTGATCCTCATATTGATCAACCCCTCCCATTGCATTAATAAGTATATTATGTACCAAAAAAGGCCATCCCCTATAAGAAAGAAAATTTTAATCATAGAAGGGACGTGCTAAAATTTCTCTTCTTTCTTACTTCTTTCTTACTTTCTAACTGTGATCATTGAAATATGAGAATCTAGATGACTTTGGATGACGGTGAGACGTCAGCAAGTTTTGTATTGAATAGGGCGGTCAATGTTAATGCAGTTGTTTGCTATTTAGACATTAAAATCTGCTTCAATGCTTATCGGTATCTTTCTCTAAACTTCTCGCTCCATACTCTTCTGCTTTACCAAGCTTGTCTTGCTGCGCTGCGGGTATTCTGACTTAACTATTAAAACTCCAACCTTTTGATGCTTCGGTCACTTCAGCTAGCTAGACGAGCCCCTACATTTTAGCCTCTTAGAAAATTTGAGAGGTCCAAAAACTTACACATTTGTTTCAAAGCATACAGTAGTTCAATAAACTTACCACAACTATATTCGTAAGTACCACAATATATACGTTCTGTTAATAAAAAAAATGGTAGCTATCATTATATTTTAATGCTTTTGAAGCACATTCAGATATGTCACTTTTATTTACAGGTGTTTTTATTATTTTTGCAACCAACTATATTTGGTTAACAATATATTTGAACAAGTTTGAGTTTTTGAAATAACTAATAAATATTTAAACACTGTGTTAAAAATTTTTTTGTGAATTTATTTTTAATATAATGTTTAAAATAAAAGAAATGTTGTAAGGATTTTCAAAAATTTTAATGTGCTTATCAATTTTATAAAAAATTTATTCTAGTAAACCTTTTTAAGAATTTCGAAATTCTAAACTCATCACAAAATAAAATCTTATCGATAATACGGTGCCGCTCCAATGAGTTACGAAACCAACATTTTTATTTTCATGAACATCAAAATACTTTATTTGACCTACATTCGAAGTAATAAAAAGTATTTTCTCATGAAGCTTTCCAATGGTTTTTAGTTCGGAATAATTCGTAATTCCATATATTCTGGCCTTTAACTGAATTGCACAATACCAGATTAGTAGAACTAAATCAAGTGCATGAAAATGTGCACTCTGAAGAAGTACGAAACTAAAAGTGGATTGTAAATGAAAAAGACAGGGTAACTTATTCATAGATGAAGAAACGAGCATTTTATGTGCCCTAAGACTGGAGCACCACAAAGGTAAAAGTCTGACTCAGCTCCAAACTTAGACCTTAGCCATGCTTTATGAATGACCTTCATTCCTAGGATAACCCTACCATGAGTACTTCCGACGTACTTCGTCCATTCCACCCAGTGTCATCTTTTCGCTGCAAAATCAGTCTGCAGGAATCATTATTAACAATACTGATCTAATTAAAATATTTGGGATCAGAAAAAAAAGAAAAGAAAAATTTGTTCAAGAAAAAAACGAAGCCAGATTTTAGGAAAATTACTAAGTACGCATTGTTAGATATATGAATAACGCGTAAAACTAAATACGCATGTCCAGTTATTTTCGACATATGGATAAGGGTAAATAATTCCAAATTACGGCATTTGCGGCAGTATTTCAATTTCTAAGTGAAATCAGTTTGAATATTTTTTCCATAAAAATTTATTTTAGGACAACTATAATTATAGTAGCAAAGCGTATATTAACTTAAAATTTTGCATGCATTGACAAAGCACATATATTATTTACACAAATGTTTGTATATTCTCAATTATTGGCCAAATAAAACATTTTTAAAAAGAGAAGATTTAGGAGATGTCATTAACACACGCACACATCATATTATTTAGCACGTATTACCTGTTAACCTTCTGATAAAATTTCCATTCATTTTATCATCAATGCATGAAGATGAAAAATTTTGAAAACAGGAAATATTTCAATGCACTTCCCAAAGTTTGACCATTTATTATTCTCCTTTTTGGATAGTTAGTCTATCGAATTCTATTTATATATCAATTCGATTAAATTTAAATTAAACCTTTATATAAAATAATTTTTTAATCTAAGCTTCTTTAATTTCAGTTGCATAATAAAAAAAATTGCCGTGGGTTTTTTTTTTTAAATGTAGAATTTAGGAATACATACAGCCTTTGGTTTCAATCAGATAAGAAAATGCTTCTAAGAGTTCAGTTTAAAAGATGAAAATTTTGACAATAAAAGATATGATAATTGCAATTATACCTACTATCATAAAAAATTTTATTTTTAATAATTTACCATTAGAGTTTTTATAATGCTTACGATGTACCTTTAGTTAAATACGGAATTTTTCTCAGAGAAAATATGTGGGGTTAGCTGAAGAGTTGCTGTAAGTTCTAAGGGTTTCTTTTTTTAAAGATTTTAAGTTCAAATCATAAGTTGATTATGGGAAATAATAAAACTCAGCAAAAGAAAAAGACATAAGTTAGAATATTTAAAGAATATATCGATTGACTTATACTAGTGATTTTCTTAGGTTTTGCATTTTTTACATTCCAACGAAGTACAAATATATTTTATTATATATAGTTTTGCAGTATTATCATTCTATTTTTAACCTCCTAACAATTTTTTAAGATATTATTGAAGAAACATTGGATTTTTTAACGAGTTCTTGAACTACGCTTCATCCTTATTAGTCAATTTAATGCAGAGTGATCTCAGAAATTTTCTAATGTTTACACTATTTTTCAAAAGTGTAAATGTTGGAAAATTTCTGCGTTATGTTAGAAAGTTTAAAATTATCTATATATTTAAAATAAACATTTATTTTTAATGCTGATTTATTTTATATTTACTTTTGTAAAAACGAGAGATTTAATACTATTGAGCTAAAACTTCCAGACATTGAAGTCAATGCTTTGTGAAGTTTCTAGTGAATCCGTGTCATAAGCAGTTTATGTATTTCTCAACTTTATTTTAATTAAGACTTTTTTCTGAAACACATATATTTCTAGTAACAATAAGTTATACTTATGTTTAACCAAATTGTAAACTGGTTTTCATTTGAAAATGCAATTGTTCCAAAAACGTTTCCTTTAATAAATTTTAATAATTTAGTGATTCAAATTCTTATTCTATCATCATTAACAGAAATAGATTAATAAATTTTCTTTTAAAAATTTAAGTATATTTCATTTATAATAATATATTATCTAATGACTTTTTGTTTAAAGTCTTATTCATTCACAGTACTGTAAAATACTTAAAACATTTCGAACAATTTTCAGATCTATCTCTATTTCTTACTTTATTGCTTAAATTTTGGAAAGCGTTCCGATAGTAAAAAGGTGACTTAGATAATTTTATCAGTATGCATTGGATGCCGTAGTTGATGAATCTAAATCAGCGGTTCCCAACCGCTGTTCCGCGGCACACCAGTGTGCCCTTTGTAGCACCGTGGTGTGCCGCCGGGTCTGGGTGTCATGGTGCTGTTCGCCCGCTATAACTCCTCCCGTCACTCCCGTCATGTGATGCGTGGTGTGCAAGGCTGGCATACCTGGCAGATATATTTCATCATCTGAATGAATTGAACACCCGAATGCAAGGCCGAAATGAAAATCTGCTTACAAGTACAGATAAAATAAATGGATTCCGTTCAAAGGTGCAACTCTGGCATCAACACGTGAAAAGTGGCAATCTTGAAATGTTCATACTCACCATGCAATGGCAAGGTGTTCACACTGCTGCACTGTGTTAGATAATAGTTAAGCATTTAAACACTCTTGAAGAGAAGTTGTCATTTTATTTCTCTTCAGTCTCCACTGAATGCCTGACTGGGTTAGGGACCCTTATAGCTCGCATCAGTTGTTGGAAAGGAAATGACTTTACAGGAGCAGGAGGAACTAATTGAACTGAGACAAAATCGTGGTTGCAAGATAAGACTTGCTAATCTACCTTAGGACTGTTTTTGGTTGGATACTGCCAAGGAGATCCCCCTTCTGGCAAACAAAGCTATTTTGACATTGCTCCCTTTTTCCACTACACATCTGTGTGAGATTAGCTTTTCAAGCATGATTGCTATGAAAACCAAATACAGAGAGAGAGACTGAGAACTGTTGACGAAGAGCTACGTGTGTGTCTTTCTTCGATTCCAGCCAGAATATCAGCTTTGTGTTCAGCCAAACAGGCCCAGGTTTCACACTGAAGGTTGGTTGATTTTAATGGCGCAAGGTCCAAATATGGACAAGCTGCGCCAGACATCAGTTTGAAATTTATCCCTTTTATTTAGTCCATTAAAAACATGATAATACAAACTTTTAAAATAAAATATGCATATTTATACTGATTAAAACATTGTGATGAAAATATTTTTAAAAGTTGATAAAATGAATAAAAATGAAAACTTATGAGTAAAATATTTATAAATTTAGATAAAATGAATAAAACTAATAGCTTTTAAAAACGCAAACAGATTGCGATGGGGTGATTCCCCTAGCAAGTCTTGTAATGTTAAAATATCACTGTTAAAAATATGATGCGAAAGTGGTTAATATCTGGACAAACAATTAAAATATGATGTACTGTGTATGGTTCATCACACGTTTCACACCAAGGATTTAAATCACTCAAGAAGAGATGTTTGTGGGTGAAACGCGTGTGACCAATACGAAGGCGAGTCAGTCTGACATCTGCGCTTCGTACAGGTAAAACATGTAATGGAATGATAAATGAAAAGATGGAATGAAGTTTGTTGCTGACTTGTATGTTCCAAGATTCCTGCCAAAGAGAAATTGTAAAATGTTTTAAACCTTTTCTAACATCTATTGATGGGACTGAAGGCAGAATAGAAGTTGATGTAGACCTCGCAGCCGCATCAGCCTTCTCATTACCATCTATTCCTATGTGGCTTGGTATCCAGCAAAAGAGAACCTCGAAACCATTTCGAGAGATTGAATCAAGCAGTTTGAAAATTTTGGACACAACTGGATGGCAATTATAGTTACGATTTTTCAAAGCTTCTAAAACACTCTTACTGTCAGTACAGATGCAATATTTATTTACATTTTTAGTACTCACATACTGAAGTGCACGGTATATAGCCGTGGCTTCAGCAGTGAAAATGGAAGAGGATTTGTGAAGGCTGTAACTGAAGGAGGTATTATCAACATAAACTCCACAGCCAACATGCCCCGTAGTTTTGGATCCATCAGTGTAGATGGGAGTGTACATAGCATACTGACAGCGATGACTGGACTATAGATGATGACTTACATATAGACTCTGGACGGGTGAAGTGCGAAATGCACCAGAGTATATTCTTAAAGCAGAGTGGTGAACAGTGTCCAATCTGCGTAAAACAGAAGATCTAGCTGATCCGTAAGCAACACAACCGTAGTCGATGCGAGATAAAATTACTGACTGGTAAATTCGAAGGAGTGATGTGCGATCTGCACCCCAAGATGTATTTGAAAGCACCTTGAGGATATTGAGCAGTCGCTGACATTTCTTCCGCAGATGTAACACATGTGGAAGGAAAGTTAATTTCTTGTCGAAAATCACCCCAAAAAATTTTATCTCATTGACCATAGGGATAGGTCTACCGCTTATGTGCAGTACATGATCATGATGGAAACTAGTTTTCCTACAGAAATGAACACAACAACTCTTACTCGGAGATATGCTAAGGCCATTTTGTTCACACCAAGCAGTGAGATTGCTTACAGCTGTTTGCAATTGTTTTTCAATTATATTCATGTTAGATCCTTGATATGAAATTTGCAAGTCGTCAACATATAAATTACTATGAACAGAAGGTGGTAATTGATGAAGTATGTTGCTGATGAAAAGGTTAAAAATGGTCACGCTTAAAACGCTGCCTTGAGGAACACCCTCAGTTTGGATAAAAGTATTGGAAAATGTATATCCAATACGCACTCTGAAAAGCCGGAGGGCTAGAAAGTTCTTTATGAACATGGGAAGATTACCCTTAAAGCCAAGATGGTACATAGTACGGAGAATGCCATAGCGCCACGTACGATCATATGCTTTCTCTATATCAAAGAAGATTGCAACAAGATGGTGTCTCCTTACAAAAGCACTTCGAATGTGGGATTTCAGATCTATTATATTATCAATAGCGGATCGACCTTTTCGAAAGCCATTTTGATGAGGAGGGATGCAATTATTCTTCTCTAAGATGTAAGTGAGTCTAGCATTGACCATACGTTTAAAAGTTTTGCATAGGCAACTCGTAAGAGCTATTGGACGATAACTCATAGGGTCAGAGGAATCTTTGCCCGGTTTCAAAATAGGAATCACTATCGCTTCTCTCCACGAAATGGGATATGAATGTTCCGTCCAGATTCTATTAAACAATACAAGTATGTTCAATAATGAATCTGGATGTAAATGACGAAGCATTTGATAAGAGATTCCATCAGGTCCGGGACTGGTGTTATTTGCATGGTATAAGGCAGTCTTCAATTCTGACAATCCAAACACATAATTGTACGGTAGATTGCGTCGATCAGTGAAACGTAGAGGAGTCCGCTCAGCTATTCTTTTAGACGTTTGAAAAGCGGGACTATAGGAATCAGAGCTGGACACACTAGCAAAGGTTTCTCCGATGACATTGGCAATGTCTACCGTTGAGGAATGCACAGCAGTTCCAGTTTTTAAAACAGGAATGGAACAATCCTGATAAATATCATTGGCTGCTTTTACTTTCCTCCACAATTGTTTGCTGGATGTCGATGATGTAATTGAAGACACGTAGCGAATCCAAGATTCTCTTTGACTCTGGCGTCTTACTCTACGAGCTTGAGCCTTGGCTTTTTTAAAAGCAATAAGGTTCTCCGTAGTAGGGTATCTTCGGAAAATATTCCATTGCTTCCTTTGTTTCTTGTGGGATAGTCGGCACTCTTCATTCCACAATGGTTTCATAAGCTTACGTGGGATAGAAGAACTTTTAGGAATAGCAACATCCGCAGCTTTGATTATTGTGTCAGCGACATATTCAACGGCTTCATCAATAGCATCACTCTTAACTCTTGTTTCCGTAATTGTAGCCAATTGCGTGAAAAGAACCCAATCGGCTCGACTGTACACGTAATTCGGTGGCCTATGGCACACATTATTACCTCCAGTCTGAGTCACGATAAGAGGGAAATGATCCTGTTGAAAAAGGTTATTTCCTACGGCAAAATTCAGCAATGGCAGAAGTAGCGGAGAACAAATAGCTAAGTCAAGAGAGTGAAATGTCCTTGTAGGTTCGTGGAAATAAGTCTTCTCGTCGGTAATGAGCAGACAGAGAGAGTTGTCAGAAATGAACTGCTCTATCTGACGACCCCGAGAATTCGTATCATCACTACCCCACAAAGGACTATGACCGTTAAAATCACCGAACAATAAAAATGGAGCTGGGAGTTGATCAACTAATTCATTTAGTTCTTCAGCTAGAATGATGTCATTTGGTGGTAAATAAAGGCTACCGACAGTGATTAGACATGTAGTATAAATTTTGACAGATACAGCCTGCAGTGTAGTGCGAAGCTGATGTGCTGTGCTAGGGTATTTGTTTTATGTGAATATACAAACACCACCGCTTTCAGTGGCACTACCATCATAATCATTTCTGTAGCATTGAAATCCTCGTAGTTTAGAGCCAATAGTGGGCTTCAGGAATGTTTCCTGTAGAACCACACATACAGGATTGTAGTAGGAGATGATGGATTTGACATCATCAATTCGAGGCCGGAAACTACGACAATTCCATGAAACAAAGGAAGTCATTTATGGAATATGACCACTTACCATTATCGCTGTTACTGATGGTCATCTCAGATGAATCTTCTAAGCTAAAATCATCATCTGAGGGATGCAGTTTAACATCCAAGGCCCGGAGCATCCAAGGCCGTCACCCGTCTGCATCCAAGGCCCGGAGGGCTTTCTTTGAAAGTGAGGAAGGTATTCGATGGCCTTCCTTAGAGAGTTTCAATTTTCTCGCTTTCAAGGCTTTGGATTTTGCCGACATTTTGGTAAGAGTGGGAAGAGTCTTGGTTGTGTTCGTGATCTTTGAGGACAAACGAACAGTAGGACATGAAACATCTTCTGTCTGCGTGCTACAAAAACGAGTGGTTTTTTTAGCAGCCGCATAGCTAACACCAGCTACAGGAGTTCGAGAAGTTACTAACCGTCGAGCCTCTGGATATGATATATTTTTCGTAATTTTCAGCGTAGTAATTTCTTTTTCCAGTTGCCAAACTGGGCATGATCGAGAGTAAGAAGTGTGATTGCCTTTACAATTGACACACACTTCTTTAGCATTGCAGATAAGGCTGTCATGGCCAACGTCAGAACAACGGGCGCAAGTGAGTTTACCTCGGCAAGCAATTTTAGAATGCCCAAAACGTTGGCATTGGAAACATCTGAGAGGACTTGGAATGTAAGGCCGAACAGAACACCTCATATAGGCGACTTTAATATACTCAAGTAAGTCTGGTGTCGCGAATGTCAAAATCAGATGTTTGGTATTCAAGACAATACCATCCCTCATGATCGTAATTCTTTTGACACCACAGACTTTCTGGCTTTGCAGGTTTTCTAGTATTTCCTCTGTTGGCGTGTGGTATAAGTCCTCAGCAGAAATAACACCACGTGAGAAATTTAAATTGCCATGAGGTTCGACAGTGACAGAGATGTTAGCTATGGCTTTCATGCCTTGCATCAGCATAGATTGTTTCTCGGATGCAGTTTCGACTAGCAGAACACCCGAACGTAACTTCTTAATAGATTTTATTTCTCCTAGGTAAGAAGTAATGCTCTTCTCAATCAGAAAAGGGGAAACAGATTCAAAAGATTCTCCAATTCTTTTTACAATAAAATATTTTGCGTTACACAATTGCATTTGTTGCTCCCAAAGGAAGTGAAGAGAAAGTTTTTTTTCCATGTAGGATTATACAAAATTTGGGGACCAACGGCACCACCCACCACGGAGTCCTACAAGGGGATGCAAGTCAACTGCACCAGTGCTAGCCAGTCCCTATACGCTCACAGTACATCCCTGTGATGGCCTCCACCCTTAACGAGTCATCCAGCAGATGTACCGATCGCTTGATCCATAAAGCCGATTGATGTGCTGAGGACCACAACACACCTCCCGTTTACCTGAAGCAGAGGCCAAAGTAATGTGTTGGTCTCTGGGGGCCTCAATTACCAGGACCCTCCTTTCCAGGGACACGGGTCTCCACGCACGGCAAACACGTGGGTGATTTAGTCCCCAAGAGTAGCTATTAGCAACAGAGCGGCGACAGCTGCTCAAGAGGAGCCCTCAACCTCATGAGAGGCAACCACATTGAGGGAGAAAAGGAAGAAAAAGCAGAAGAGTAGAGAAGAGAAGAAAAGAAAGAAAAGAGGAAAGATCACTGGGGTACCTCGGGATTGTGACACCCGTGTTTACTTAAAGAAAGTAAACCCCCTGAGGGGGTTTCGCACTGAAAGTATTTTATAATTTTTCACTATTCTGTTTACTTAATATTTCATCATAAAGTAATTTTAAAATACTTTCTTTCTGCTTATTTGATTCCTATTCAAGAGAATTGCTTTATTATAATCAATATAGGCACAGAGTTAATTTTTTAACATTTTCTAATGATGGTGTGCCTCGTGATTTTTTTCCCCGCGACAAGTGTGCCTTGGCCAAAAAAGGTTGGGAAACGCTGATCTAAATCACAAGCTTACAAATAAGGAAACAGTTTAATTAGATAAAAAAAAAATCCTAAGAATTGACGTAATACTTGCTAGTTCTTTTTGTTCACAAGAAATGTCACCGTTGTCCAAATATGAGATAAATAATGTTGAATATGTTGATGAAATATAATAGATGAATTTATATGATTAATGAGTGTTATTATGTATTGCTACGTGTTTCAGTAGAATTTAATATCATTCAAATCACTGTATTGAGAAATGCAGTAGCATAATGCCCGAAAAGCTTCATTCTTCAGGTTCTCGAAACTCTAAACCAACCATGATACCCTTGGAGAGAGAAAGAGTTAATAAAAAATTATATTTGTGTGTGATTCAATTATCTATTCCAAGTGATTCTTGTATAAAATTCCTACCGATTATAAAAAAAAAAATTAGTGAATATAGATGGAACAAATCATTTTTATAACTTCAAAAATGTCACAATATTACTTCCGATACTGAATTTTTAGTTATCTAACTTTGGAAATCGTTCCTCTTTACATCCTACAATTCAATATTACCTAAGACTGTTCTTTATAATTGATTTGCTTTGATTCAAGGATAAAAATTACTATTTTCTCAGAAAGTGAACCCACCATTTGCTTAGCAGTAATTAATTTAATGTTAAATTAATAATTAATTTTTATACGAGTTATTATAAAACATAACATATTTGCACACGCAAAAGGGTGCACTCATAAGCATTTCCAGGTATCCTTATAAAATTTCTTCATTTTTATACTATTTTTAATCTAGTACTTTGCAAGTTATGAGATAATTTAGTATTGTCTAGAAATTTAATATTTTTACTCTCAGGTTGTATTACATAATGTTAAATATGATGTTTGAATTTTTCGTAATTACTATTTCTTTCTGCATCTATTTCAGACCGGTCAGCTATGCATCTATAGCGAAACACTAATTTTAAATACAAATAAGTAAATAAATAAATTTAATAAATAGTTTAAATGAACTAATTTTGCTCTAATAAGAAACTGATATTGTATTATACATATTTTTTTAAGTAAAATATTAACCTATTATAATTTTTACTTTAAGATATCTTTCATTGCTGCATTACATAACTACTTCATCATTCTATTTATTTTTTACAATGAACAGTATTGTAAAGTGAAACATTAAATTTAAATCATTAATTGATTAAATATTCTGAATTTAATATAATAAGAAATATAATATTGGAGACAAAATGTTTGTTTTTGGAAAATAATTATTAGCTGTAGTTTTATCATTATCAGATAATTTTTTTTAAAAAAATGCTATACTTAAAATGTTTTTATGTATAAATAGTTGTAGAATTCGCACTTATGCTTTTGTAAAGTTAAACTAACTGAAATTGTTTTCAATTTAAATTTTATTACTTAATACGTTAAATGATTAATAGAATCTATAAATTGAAGGTGGTAATTTCTATATAATAACATTTTTGTTTATTGATCTATAGTTATTTCCAACAACTATGTAATGTACACTAATACAAATATAAACCAAACTCTCAATGAAATAAAATAGCTCCTTCAGATTATAGGCCATTCTTCATATCTATGATTGCAGAAAATATTTATGAATAAAAGAAATTTATGCATTATAAATTACTCGACAAATACATTTGAAAAATAGTTTCCTAGAACCGGTAAAAGAGAAGATTCTGAATTTCTATCCTCTTAAAAATCATTAATTATTTTCAATCCTCAAAACCCACTAGACAATTATTATTAGCTTGATAACACTGCCTTTGCATCTCATTTTAATTAATTATTTCTTTGAGTAAATTAGTCTAAGTTTAGAAGATTTATTCAAGAAGTAAGAAATTTGAAGGAATAGTTTTGTTTTTCAATATTTTATTCCTACTTTTATTTGCCTCACTAGTGATTAATTAATTAATATAAAATGAATAAAACTGTTTAATTAAATTGTATTTTTAGAAAACAAGAAGATTGAAATTCCGGCGCTGTTAATTGATTTGTAAAATGATTTTAATTTAATTATCTTTCTAACATATATTTTTAATATTTTTTTTCAAATTCTAATGAATGTTACATTTTAATAACTATCGAATTTTACAGTTTTTATGTTTTTATTCTCAACTATATGAGTAATAGGAAATCTGATATTTTTGACACTTATACTGTAACAATTATTTATCTTTTAATCAAGATACATATAAAGATGGGTTGAAAATATGAAAATCATTCAGGTTCATTTAATTATGTACCATCAATCTAATAAAATATGGCAATCATTGCATTTATTTTTAACCTTATTACTGTCATTTATCTTCCCAATACACTTTTTGATTGAAAAATATGACAATTAATTCATTTGAAACTGAAAACCATTGCCAGAATATTTTAAAAAATTCACTTTATAAAAAAATATTTATATTTTAAATAAGATCAACTGAATCAGAAACTATTGAATTATTATCAATCTTTGACTATTTCCTTGAAATTCCGACCTATATTAATACTTAAAATAACATACACTATTTATATTTGATTAGAAACATTAACATATTGAGTAAAAATAGAGTTTAATTATGGAAATTCTAATAAATTACCAATATTTTGACATATATACTCATGATAATCTAATTTACTTGAGAGTAGAAACTTTCAATATAATTGTTATACCCTGTTAAATTCATTAAATTATACACTATAAATTAATTCTCATCTATGGGTATACCATTTAAACCTTTTTATACACAAAAATTAGTTTTGTTTAAATTTATTTATGATTATATAACTTTATTTTCATATAAATGTAATACTTATTGATAAATAAGTAATACTTTGTTGTAATTAAATAATATTTATTAACAGTAATGTTAAATAAGTAATAAAAAGTGCACACGTACACACAATTTATAAGAAAAGGTTAAATTTTTGTACACAAAATCAATCAGCAGAAACTGCATTTCTTCGTACCAAAAATACATTTTTATTAGATATATGATTTAAAAATACATGATACCAAAAATACATGTTTTTATTATAGAACAATTTGTAAGAAACATGTTTCATTTTACTTTCCTAATGAAAAATAATTTACAAGAAAATGTAATCATATGTTTAACATGATTTTAGTTGTGGCTTTTGATTATGAATACGCTAATTAGAAATCGGAATCAAACTTATTATCCTGGGGAAAATAATTGCGTTTACATTGAGTAGTAGATCTGATAAAGCATACTAATGCATTTATGTATGGATCACAATTTCCATTTGAAATTGACTTCGATAATATTGGTAATTCAAACACTTGGCATTATTCAATCATGAAATCGCTGATGAGTGAAAAGGTATGGAATAGTTAATTCCACAATCTCTATTCAACACACTAAATAAACTATACTGCTATTACTCCAATACTTTACTCAATTGGTAATGTGTTAACAAAGTCTAGTTAAAGCATTACTAATATCTTTTTTGAATCTAACCATACCACAGCATCAATAAAGATGCATTTTTGGTTTTGAAATCAACCTTCTTACTTTTGAAACTAGCAGATAATCAATCTAAATATTTATTTGCATTTAATCTTATCATCCTTTAAGTTTTTAAACTAGTCATCACATTCATCACCTCACTATAAAATTAAAATCAGTAAATCAATTATTTACAGAAATTGCAATTAAAAATATATAACTAACCTCTTAACTCAATCAAAATCTAAATTACACATACGGTTTGATTGATTTTATTTGAAGATTGATTTTATTTTATATTAGGCTATTTGCATAAATATATAATAGTTATAAAACATATTTTAATGAAATAAATTTTTAAAAAATAAATTACTTGAAGCATTTAAATTATGAAAAAAAGGAAAACATAAAATCTCATACGTAAACAAAAAACAATAATGATTTCAAATGATTCACACTTAAACATAAAATATTTGTTGCGATGGAGTAACAATGCAAAGTCTTTTGACTATATTTTTGACGGAAAAATAGAAAAGTTTAAATAAAAATCGTATTTCATTTTTGAATATTTTAAGCTAGAAAGCAGTGCATTATTTTATTTATAACAATTAAAGGGTTTTTAAAAATGAGCAAGAAAGTTTCTAAGAAACAAATAAGGCAAGTGTACAATTAAAAAAATTAAACTATTGAAAAAATTTTACAATTTTTCGTGAATAACTCTAATAACTTAAGTTACAAACAAATGTAAATGTATCAAATGATACATTTATTGCAGAAATTAATTAACCAGAGCTAAAATTATTTCTCATTTAAATGAGAACATTAAATTATGAGAAATTCCTTGTAATACAATTTGAAACAAATAATTCTAATAAAAATATTTTTTACCCAAAAAAAAATATATATATATATTTCTAATTTAACTGATATTAAAGTAATAAATCAGAAAGTCATTCGGAATAGACATTTGCCCTGTGCTTTTCTATCAGATGATCCGTGATTCATGATAATTTTTCGTGACGGCAATATCAACGCTCAACACGTACGAAATAGGCGTGCATTAAAAACTGAAAAATGGTGAATGATTTCTTCAATTATTTGTTTTTTTTCCTCAATTCTTCAATCCTCTTGTTATCCTAACGATTTTCAGTTGTTTTTTTGCATTACGGAAAGATAAGTTACGCTTTCTAGTTTGTTTTACTACAAAGAAGGTTATCTTTGTGCTTTTAAGAAGATATTTGCTCAAAAAGAGCCACCTGAGCACTTATTTGATGTTATTCTTCTTTCTCTATATCACAAAAAAAAGAATCCTCTTTTTTATAATTCAATCAATTTTGTGATGTTATTCTAGGAATATTTTTGAAATTTTATTTTCATTAAAATTTTATTTTCATGCTAAAACGTCATGTTAAAGTCACTATATTAATTATGCAGAGAATCTCTCATCAATTTATTTATTTAAAAAATTACATAAAAAATCATGTATTTTATATGAAAATAATATAAATGTAATTTTTTTCTCTTGGAATATGTATTTCTCGTTTAATTATAAGACTGAAACATTTATTTACATATAATGGGTCATGAAATAATTAACATATATGATTGAGTTTATTCCAAGATATTTGAGTTTTCTAAACAATTAAAAATATTTAATTTTATTTCTCCACATAGTATTCCATATTTAAGCAAAATTAAAAAATAAATGAAATTAAGAAAGTGCAAATGTTCAAACAATTAAGGAATGTTTTGATACATTTAAAATATGTATTTATTGGTTTCACAAACAAATATAGTATATTATAATTCATTATTAAACAGTAATTTAGATGAATTTGAAAAGTGATTATTGTTAGGGATTTAATTAGAAAAGTGATTATGCTTCCCATTATTGCATTGTTTCCTTACATCTTTATAGCACTTGCAATTCCAGTAAATAAATATTCATTGAATTTTTTTATATTAAATTTAATTGCTTCTCTCGCAGAAAAGACAAACAAATGACTTATTTTTGTCTTTATATTTACTTTTTTGTTAATTAAAATATTTCCTTTTATTTTCGTGAATGAGAAACCTACTCCACTAAATCTTCAGTAAATATTAAAACTAAACAAGAAGTTTATTACGCACACAACCTAGTAATACCCTTCCGATGGGAGTTTTGAAATATAGGCTGCTTTTAATGTCATTTTTCATATTTTTAAAAGTGAGAAAGCTTGTCGGTAAATTTTGGCAGGATAAAATAATAAATCTGGTGTACATGAGGAATTTTAATCATGATGCTGAAACTCTTTTAAAAGGGGTCCCCATAAGTGATTCCACGGTTTTCCTTACTCAGAACCATTATAGATATGCAAATGAGAAAGGAGAATGAATATCACTCAAGATGCAAAACAAAAGATTCTAGAGTTTGCCGCTGCAAGTTGATTTCAAATTTCTTACCCACCGTTCAGCCTCATTTTGATGCAGAACCACAACGCGATTTACCCATGTCATTACTTTAGTTTATTCATCACTGCGATTATTAAGCTATAGTACCTAGAAAAGCTTAAAATGTTTTGCTCCTTCATTAAAATAAAGTACGCCTTGAAGGGTGTTTGACAGAATGAAGAGTTTCGATGAATACCTTATTTGAGTAAAGAATAGCGTGCTTTGTCTAGTTTTAAATGCTTTGTTCTCTGTTTTTTTCTTTTCCTGAAGTGATACCATAATATCTAAATATAATAGAAAATATTACTTGAAATCTTCAAAGCAGTAAAGCATAAAATATTTTTGCTTAGATTTTTAAAATATAAGCGATATGTTTTAATTAAATTCAATATTTGAATAAGGTCTATAATTTATAAATTAGGTTTTTTATTATTGCATAATTATTAAGTAAATATGAATAAAAATTGATAAAATTAATAAATATGAATGTCTGATTTACAAAAGTATTTGATATGTCCTACCTACTCATTTTCTTTTGTTTCAAAATAATTTCGTATACTCAAAGTTATTAATATTTGAAGAATTTATTTTTTTAATGAAGTGCAAAACAAATATATAAAGTTAATTTACTTTTTGCTACATTATGCTACATTATGTTTATATTAACTACTAAAATTAAATTCTAAAGATATTTCGTTATAAAATAAAGGATTTTTAGATGGCACCATCGCTCATTTATAAAAACAAAATAAATTTAACTAAAAAATTACTTTTTTAATAGTTTTAAAGATAATAATTGCAAATAAATTTGACTTTCTCAAGTGTCCGAGAACAAATTATTTCCAAAATCAATCAACAATGATCACATGTTTGTTGAGAGTTACTTTGAAAAAGATTACTGAAAGAAAAATTCGTACAATTTTTAATGTAAATGACTAATTCTCTCTGCCGTAAAAGGTAATGTACTTCAAAAACATACACCATAAATAAACATCAATTACATCTTGAAACTGTTAAATCTCTTACAGTGTTGTAAGCTCCCTGAGACTGCTGCTGTCGAGATGATTTAGGATTGGAGGCATAGCTCTTTATTTGGTCTGACAAGAGAAAAATGTTATTGTGTGTCTAAGTAGAGAATTGAATTTAAATCTTTGTTCATTCCAAGCATTCTGGAGTCAAGTCAATATTTATCTTTCTCATCGTACTATTAACTTTGACATCTCAAAGCTTAAACGCCACCACTTTAGCGTAATAACAATAGCAAACTGAGTGAATGAAATACGTGTTTACTTGCTCTTACAGCTATTTAAGTATTTGAATGAAAGCAAATTTTTTACTGGATTTTGCTTGGCCCGCAAATTTGTAGCTTTAGTCCACAATCCATTACTACTAATTAGAAAAATAATAGGTCTCTCATTCAAGATTTCTCAATGACACTAGAACACTGTAATAAATTATTTAAGGGCTTTATATTTGTTAAATACGATAGAGCATTTATCTTAAAAATTTATTTAGATTTTTTATATATAAAAAATATGAAAGCATTTATTTTGGGTTTTTAAATAGCTATTTTATATCATATATATATACACATTATTAAACTTTTACAATTTGCTTCAACTTTAGACCATATGAATAGACTTTCTCTCACATGTACTATAAGTAAGGTTTAATTATATTTTATTACACTTTTATTTACTATATTAATAATTATTTCAATTTTAACATTCCTTTTAAAATATATTAAATAAAACTGTAAATTAGATTCCTTAAACCTTGAATTTCTTTCCTCTTTTGGTTTTTAAATAGCCATTAGTAAGCGTAAGGCTGTTGTTAGTTCCAGCTTATACTTTCACATCAACATACAGTTCTGATGTCTACATTTATGTAATCAGGAATTGGAACGAAATAAACGTAGCATTATACAAATACATTATAATTATATACGAAGATTTGAAGTTATGATTTATCAAATATCATCGTAACTGTTATTTTACATTAAGTAAATTATCATTTTCCTTAACTTAAATAAGCGTTTAATGAGAATAACAGAAATTGAGCTTAATTTTATCAAGATTATGTACATTTTTACTTATTTCATAAATCTGGCACGTGAATGTACAAATTTCAAATGAATAAATAAAAACCTACCCTAAAATCATTAAATATATAAAAGAACCTATTTTAAAATAATTAAGTATGATCGAAGAAAATTCTATTATTTTATTTTAAAATAGAAACCTTAATTACAAAAATACAATTTATTATAATTAAATTGAATTTTTTCATATTACTAGCTCTAGTTTATTCAATAAATTGCAGTAAGTACTAGTTTTTTTAGTAATTATATTTTAAGGTGGACTCAAAAGTAATTTTCGATGTACATATAATGCATTTTATAATTATATTAAAAACTGACAAAAGATAAGAAAAAAAAACATGCCTGTTTAAATAGAAAGATTAATAGGAGTCTCTCCTAAAAATAAAGAGAATGCAGTGATTCACCTCGCTCTCTTCACACATTCTTATCGTCATCTCTCTTCCTAAATCAGATACTTCAATTTTTAACTGATTAATAACAACACCGTTTCCAGGAATTTCAGTAAAAATGGTGTCGTCTAGCAACACTTCAACTCATCTATAAAAGCGCGACGTATCAGATATTAAAACAGTACTCTTCGGACCGAAAACAGTACTGTCTCTGGTATAATTAATCCTGAATATGACATGCAGGCAGAAGCACCGGTGCTGCTGAATTTAATTACTATACAACGCTTTAGGTTTGGTGGGTGGATGGGAGGACACCTGGGGATGGGGGCATGCTCACTGACCAGGACAAAGTTAATAACTAGATTTTCGCGAGAGACTGACTCTCTTTCGTGGGCCCAACAGTTCGCCGGAGCGTTCTTTATGCATACTTCATGAAGTTTTCCATTTTGAAGAGTGATGGTAACTTAAATGTTAGTTTGAAGGATGCTAAACTGATGCTTCGTAGTTTGTGTCTCTTTCAGCTAACTTAGTGACTAAAATAAGGCAAACTTCCCTAAATGTGTTAGAGATTCACCATTTATAGAGTTCATAAAATAGCAATGCTTAAAATGACGCTGCAATAACAATAAAATATAAGAAATTAAACAAAATTTAATTAATAATATATTGTTTAAACATGCGAATAGAAGTTTAAATCAATCTTTGTAGCTATTTAATATATATATATATATATATATATATATATATATATATATATATATATATAAAATCCTTAGTTACAAATATTACAATGTGAAACAAACGCATACAAAATTTATAAGTACAAATAAAATATTTAAGAATGGCAGTACATTTAGTACAAAAATAACTTAAAAAGAACCACCATAAACTAGATATACAGAAATTGTTTAACATTCGGAGTAATTATAAATATAATAAAGCATTATAAAAAACAAATATAAATAAAACAAGATGATTTAAATGTAGCAAAAAATAAAATATGTAAGCAATACACAAAGTGAAATTTATACACACAATACACAAGATGAATTACTTTAAATGAATATAGATGTATCGATTTAGAATTACAAATGCTTCCAACACCCCCCGATGAAGATAGCTATGTTAGTGATACAGTTATATACATTTTTAATTAATTCAGCCATGTATATATAAACTAATTCATCTTGTTAATTTCCCTTTGTGTACTGGTTTTATATCTTCTTTCTATTTGCTACATTTAACTAATCTTATATAAGTTTATTATTTTATTTATATTCTTCCTAATATTAAAAAATCATCAAATATCT